>CM050174.1:48399616-48524616 GCA_027410445.1 Discoglossus pictus
CAGACTCGCAATCCAGAAATGTAGAAATCGATAAATCAACTGTTCTAGTCAATGCGGGTTCCATGATATGTATTATATCGATCGAGGGAATCAAAGAGTTAACACAGAAACAAATGTAAAAAAAAAAATGATGGCAGGTTTGTGAGCTTGAGACTGTTGTGCAATTAGTTCTAATGCCTTGCATTGCTTTCCCGATATTTTTAAGTATAGTATTGTGTGTTTATTTGCTTTTGCAGTGTTACAAACAGCTGTCCTATCCACTATTCATAGAATTGGTTGAGTCATTTGCCATATATGGGTTTGAAGGCAATTGCAGGCTTGTTGAATTTCTGTGATTAAATATGGATTTTGCGTCTTTAGCATTGGTAACATTTACAGTCTTCAAACATCAAAGGAGGAGATAGGTTATGTTTTTGACAACCACAGTGCTTTTGAGCCTGTAACTCACAAATAGAATGCGAGTAGCAAAATGTAGCCAATTAAATATCCGTGACATTTATGGGCTCCATGACAGGTTCAAATAATTGTGATTTGGACAATTAAATAGGGGCCTATGTAACTAGGTAAATGATGACGTATTTGTTATTTTAAATTAAGATTTTTGCCTCATAGAGAGAAGCATTGTGCTTTACACTCTGCATTTGAATTTCATATCATTGAGGTATTTTTGATCATTGAAAAAGCCACAGGATAAAAGTGACGAAACGCGTCTGTATTTTTCCTATTTATTTATTTTATTTTTTAATAATATTAGAGTCACTGTATAATTTGCCATTTTTATTGTTATTTTTCGCTATTGAACATATTTTATTATATTTCAATTTTTTTACAAACATTGAATAAATTGAATATTTACAGTATATTGAAACCATGTTTTATATAGTATTTTGATTAAAGGCACCTATTACTCCAAAGGGGATATATTAAACCTGGCCGAAATATTTATATTCGGGCACCACTATGTATTGATAGTGTTTTAACATTCCCCATGCTCTGAAAAGTACACAGGTACATTACCCTAATACCCACACTCTATTGGAAGAGATAAGACGTTCACAGAGGAAAGAAGTACCAACCTACAAGCGAACAAGTGTTGGGAAGTCTATAATATACCTCATAGACTGAGTTAGAAAAGGTGAGAGCTTTACCTACTGATCTCTGTGAACAAGGGTTTTTTGCACTAGGAATTGGTGCGCTGTCTCTCCCCACACCCCTCTTCTCTTTGTTGCATACCATACACACACTCCAGTGAACTGTGTTCCAAGAGCTGCAGTACACTGAGCTATAATCATCACATTGGACTTGAGAATACACCAACTTAATTCAGAGACAAATGAGAGCAATCTAAAGATCGGATTGATAACTAATCCCCTAAGAACTAGAACACCTGAGGAGCGCTACAGAGTATTACAGGGTCATACAACCCTGTACTTTATTTATTTTAAATTATGCCATATTTGGTACCTCTGCTATGGCATTTTAAGGGTATTCGTGATATCATACAGTGGTCATTCATATCCAAACCTCATAATCCATATAATAGCAATGTGAAGAAACACTCAGACAGTGCACATTGGGGGCCCCCAGGGACACACATAAAAGTCCCTCACCATGAACAGCCCATGCACAGTAACTAGAGCTCCACAAACTTGCACATTTAACATTATGCAAAGCTTTAATTTCCATTCTGCTGACTTTAGAACCTAATCTGCACTTCAAAGAAGTGTAAATGATTTGAATTAATTTAATTTGAGAACTGGATGAGAGCTTACTCATTCTGAAATAAATAAATAAATGAATGTAAAAACAAACGTTCTCTTTCTTTCCTTACTCATGCCAGCAAAATGTTCTCACCCCTTTAGATCTATGAGAGGGTGTCACGGATGATCACTTACCTCCTATAGTAGTGCCTAGAGGGTGTCTACCTTCTACTTCTGTTCAACATTTTCTTTTTTTTAAATATGTATGTAGTTTATATAATGGTTGGAGTGGCGATTTAAAAAAAAAAAAAAAAATGACACATTTGTGAAGTGTGTAACATTGTGTCAGCTGGGGTAGCCAGGAGCATAAAGGCATTTTTGGAGAACATTTTATTTCACAGTCTCTATTTGTCTTATGACTGCTTCTGTCTTATTATCCTTTATATGTAATGCACCGACATATTGAACTGCTAGTCTCTCTGTAGCCTGAGGGGGATCATTATTCGGCAAAGGCTTGTTCTGCTATTTCGTTTCATTGTGACACAGCTGAGATCCTAAATATGGTATAATTTAAAACTATAAGTTATAACACATACTTTCTCAATTGAACGTTCTTTAAAAAGTTTCATATCTTTTCAGTAAACTAGAAGCTTGACATTTTTAGCAGTCAGTCAGACTTTCTGATCTACCTCCAAAAGAGATTCTAATGTTTTGTTAAATGAGAAATAACTGGCATTAATGACCAATTTGCAGGTGAGGTGTTGGTTCTGTTGTTTTCATTGTAGTCGCCTGCAGAAATAAGCCGGGCATGTTCAATGTACAGGCGACTGCACAGAAAACAATGGACTGAATACCTCCTGGGCTTATCCATGATTAATGCTAATGCTTTCTTATCAAATATTTTTTGCAGGTGGCTCAGAATGCTGAACTTCAATGTTAGTTTTTAGTAGGATGCAATTTTTCAAAACTTTCAGTTTATAAAAAGTACCTATAGTTTTAAATGATACCATATTTTTTTGTTTATTTTCTAAAAACATTCTGGCCTTTTATCAAGTATAGTTTTTCAAAAGTATCTTTTGTAAATGGAGGACTACAATGATCATAACATGACAAAATGCTCACTGATTGGTCTTTGGCAGACTGAAGACTATAATTTTACCTTTCTATTTTTTTCAGATATGGTGTCTCCTCCCCAGACTTACAAGAAGAGACGAGATTCAACATTGGCCGAGAAAGTAAAGATCCTGGAACTCTTACAACAACCAAAGGCCTCTCAGACATCGGTAGCCAGAAACATGGGCTTGTCTCAATCGACCATCAGCCGTGTAATGAAGAAGAGGGATGAGATATTGGAACGCTGGAACCAGAACGAGAACCCCAGCAGGAAACGAAATCGACCTTTCAAACATGCTAAGGTAGATGAGGCTTTGTTAGAGTGGCTTCTATTTGCCAAGGCCAATAATCTACCTATTTCTGGGCCTATACTTATGAGGAGAGCTGAAGCAATTGCCAAGGAGATTGGTTGCCCCCAGTTTAAACCTTCCAATGGGTGGTTGTGGAGATGGAAAGAGAGATACCGACTGTTTTACAGGGGTTATGCAGATGGGACAGATCCCCTAACAAGTGAAACGAAGCACAACGGAATAACACAAACGCAAAACTTCAAAGTACTTCCAGATGTTACACAGTTGGTAAGAATGGAACTCAACAAGGTATCGACCAAAGGGTTGGTTGGCAATCCAGTGACCACAAATGAGCAGTTTAGAGTTATGAAAGGAATTGAGTTTCACCCACAATCAAAACTGTGTGAACAACCATCTCGAGGAGGCACTCGGAGTAATACTCTTCAGCTAGCTCAGGTTTCTGAAAATTATCATCCTGATAATATATTCTATGCTGTTGGGGCACCCTTTCAGTTTAGAATCATGGTGGATCAAAATGAAAATAATGGGCAACATAAAGAAGCAGTTTGTATCTGGCTATGTTGTAACATGAATGGCACTGAAAAACGTAAAATGTTGGTTGCTCACAATCTCTCTCCAAAGTCCCTAGGGATGCAATGTCTTTCTCCTGTGTCGTTGAAGAGCACTGAGAGTGGGTATTTGACTGAGGGGCTATTCACAGAGTGGCTTCTAAACTGGGACACAAAACTTGAGAGACAAGAAAGGAAAGTGTTATTAGTTTATGCTGGACATAGTTCTGTGCCAAAAGTTAAACTCAGACACATCTCATTGTGCGTCGTATCTAAAGACAATATGTCTTCCAATCAACTCTTTGGCCAAGAGTTGCTCAACGAATTTAGTACTTTATATAGACAACTGCTTCTTGAAAGACTAGAGGAAGATGACAACACGGATAAAGGAAATGGGTTGTCACATATTAAGCATCTTTCTAAAATGACACTTGTTGAGGCCAGTTACACCATGAACAAGGCATGGCTCAGAGTTACCACAAACACCATAAAGCTGTGTTTCCAAAAATCAGATTGTGAACCAGTTATTTTCTGTACAAAACCTTTGCCTATTAACATTTCATCAAATGAAGAAATAATCCCCTTTATGGCACAAGGTGATACTGGAAATGTTCATGCATCTACGCCATTTAGTACAGCTTTGGGGTCATATAAAGTAATCCACATTAAAGAAGAGAATGATATAGACCTGGAAGAATCTGGCTTAGAAGCTGCAAATAGCTCCCAATCATGTGCCATGCAGAAGATGACAATCAGTTCCTTATCTTGTGAGGATGACCAAGAACGATCATCTCCAGGATGCCTTTCAGACCAGGTGGATCTCCATTGCTTCAAATCTTACCTAATGCCCAAGGATGCTGGAGGAATATCCATGGCTGTTGTGAAGTCAGATAACTCCAGAGATAGGAGCCATGTGCAAGAACTTAAAGCTGCTTGTGATATAATCCACCGGTACTTGTCCTCACAAGGGCAAGATATGAGTACTTTTTTTGCACTGCAGAGTCAACTGGAGAGGTGTCTGCACAATCAAAATAAGCAGCAACGTCATAATTATATGCTGAAAAAGTAACACAATCAACACAACTGTAAACATTACTATTGTTACAAAGTCACTTTCTGTACCACAATGTGTTAATAGCCTTTCTGATAGATTTCTTCACACACTTTTTAATTTTACAATTTACGGTCTAATCTAAAAATGACAAATCATCAGGCCCAATGCGCACATTACAGCTGTTTTTCATTTTCTTAACTAGAAGACCTTCAGAAACTGTTCTCTGAGTACAACACATTTAACCAAATGGTTGACCAAAGAAAGTGTCTGCCAGAGAATTTGGCACTAATATGTATGTAACCAGTATAACAAATAAAAAAATGAATAGTTAAAATCAGTTACTGTAGAAAAATATTTTGTAAAGTGAGATTGAACCTGGATTACCTCTGTTTCCATCCCATGAATAAAAACTTAATAGTAGATATCCTAAGATTGTGAAATGAATTTGGATAGAAAAACGCATTCGTATTTAGGGTTTCCATGAACCAAACTTGACTAGTAAAACATTAATATATTGTAACCTTTGAACCCTTGAAAACATCTGTGTTCTATAGATTTCCATAGTGCTTCTCATCAAGGTATGTTTTGTTAGCTTGTCTAGTTTTTAATAACCGTTTTCACCCTAGGGCATAAAGGTAACAAACATTTCCTAATATGACCAAGGGCTTTGTAGAAAAGGGGATGGAATAAAAGAGAAACTGGTAGGAGTATGGACTTAGAATGAGATATACCGTATTGGTCCGAATATAAGCCGCACCCGCATATAAGCCGCACCCGTAAAGTTCAAGGTGAAAAAATAGAAAAAATATAGTACTCAAATATAAGCCTCACCCATAAAATTGGAGAGAAAAAGACTCTCAAAGTGATCAGTCATTGCGAGAAATAGGCTTTCTAATTAGCACTGTGGCTTTATTTGCAGGTTACAGGCTTTACAGGATGTTAGAATCACTAAAACCGTAAATCGCTATTAAATACTGCAGTCTAAAGCAAGAAAATCTGCACCCTTAACTCGCAATCACGCAAATCGTCAGTAATTTTGCATTCGCGAATAGAAGTTGCATGCGTTACAAGCAAAGTTCGCAAATCGGCAATAACTTTTTGACGGTCGCGAATATAAGCCGCACCCGTTACTCGCAAGCTCAAAAATCGGAAAAAGTGCGGCTTATATGCGGACCAATACGGTAGATGCCACTGAGAGCTGAATGGCAAGGGGGAAGGAAATAAATGAGAAAGGTGAATTAGGTGAAAGTAAAAAAGGCAAAGAAAAGGTGCATGTTATTTGCAACACAAGTTTGGGAGAACTTAAACGAGTGGAAAAGTACAGAACCTACAAAGGTTGGATCGTTAGGAGGGATATATCTAAGGTGCAAGATATTTTGGTAGGACCGAAGTTGTATGAACATTTTTTAAACAATGGTAAAGCTGTACAAGTTAAAACACAAGATGAAACATAGAAGCATAGACAACAGATAATGAACATTTATTCTTTAAATTATATCTACCTAAACAATTTAGTTTAATGAATACTCAAGGTGATTGTATTTGTATTGCAGGCATGCTGGAATTCCTTTATAGTATTTGTCTTTACCTCTTTCCAGTCAAAGGCTGATCCATCTTTATGCTAACCTTTCGGTGAAGTAGTACATTCACACATTCTAAATCTTCCACCTTCCAACTTCAAATCACTACCTTTTGTTCTTTCATTCCTTTCATTCTGGAAGATACTTCATCTTGATATTTATTAAATCCTTTGATATATTTGAATGGTTTAATCCTATTACTCATTTGCCTTCAGTCCTCTAATTGTAAGCTATTCATATTAAGGTCATGAAGACTATCCTTATAACATTTGTCTTTTGGACCATACAACATTCTAGTTGTTCTCCTTGGAATTGTCTCCAGAACTGGACACTGTATTCTAGGTGAGATCTGATTATAAGTCTATAGAGTCACATTAGCACATTTCATTACCTGCTACTAATTGGTGTGGACTGTTGCATCAAAGATCGTTAAAAAAAAATACAGGAAGATGAGACTGGAAGATTGCCAAGTATCCAAGGTATCTGCAAGGATTCCACATCTGAAGAGGACCTTATTTATGGATTGGGTGAAAACGGCTCACATTTTGAGTCGGGGTGTGTGGTTGTAATTAAATTAAAAAGTATTTAGGTGTAGATGATATGGGATGGCTAACCGTTCTGAAAAATTCTATGGGGCTTTCTTCTCACAGTTGATAAACAATTATTGTGAACAATGGTGGATTAAGCCAGGGAAATATGATTGGAAAGGTTAATACAGCAGCAATAGTTTAAGGGGAGGTGAGTTATAGGTACAGATATGAGTTAGCAATAGGTTCTGTGAAGAGAATGAACAAAGGTTGAGTCACATTATTTTGACCACTACTTTTGACGTCGGAAGCGTACAGCCAATGAAATATGGCACGTGTCATGAGCTGGCTTGGTCCGTATATAAGGTGATGTGTAGGCATTCTACAAATATATCAACCATCACTGTCATGGGTTAAATGTGAGGTTTAGCTGACTTGGAAAAGGGAATGACTATTGTCTTTTAGGCTGAGGGTGGCAGTATTTCTGTAACAGCACAGTTTGTGAACTGTTCTCATGCTGCAATGGTTAAAGGGTACCATGTGTAAGGTGTGTGTGGGCAAACTTACGCACTACAATTGCACAACTCACCGTCCCAAATAAACAGAGTGCTACAAGACGCAAACGGCTGGTCACTGCATCCATGCTGACGAGGGTTCATCATCAGAAAAAGCTTCCCTTTGCATGACCGTACCGAAATTGGACCTCTTTTGATTGGCAAAAAATTGCCTTCTCTGATGAGTCGCGTTTTCTGCTCCATCGACTGGACGAACGTTGGCGAGATAGTTGCGAAACCTGTGTGAACAAACAAGCCCTATCCAACCATAGTTGGAAGAACACAAGCTGGTGGCAACAGCGTTTTCGTCTGGGGAATGTTTTCTTGGCATTGTCTGGGTCTACTTATACATTTTGGAAGGCTCACTCAACCATTTGGGTTATCTAATCATCCTTGCAAATCAAGTACACTCATACATATTGACTGTCTTCCCTGGAGAGGATGGGATATTCTAGCACGGCCAGAATTGTCTGGGAGTGGTCGGAGGAGCACTTTGAAGAATTCCAAGTACTTCCCTGGCCTTCCAAATTCACTGGACTTGAACCCAATCGAGCACCTGTGGGACCACCTCGATCTCCATGTTCGCTGTATTGATCCTTCACCAGCACTTGTCGGATGCACTGCAGTCTGCATATCTTCAGAAACCCCTGCCAACCTTCCAGCATCTCACTACAACACTGTCTAGCAATGTGCTTTGATCATGTATATGTGATATTGTGAAATGATTAACTGGGCTGAAGACATACAGTATCTCACAAAAGTGAGTAAACCCCTCGCATTTTTGTAAATATTTTATTATATCTTTTCATGTGACAACACTGAAGAAATGACACTCTGCTACAATGTAAAGTAGTAAGTGTACAGCCTGTATAACAGTGTACATTTGCTGTCCCTTCAAAAAAACTCAACACACAGCTATTAATGTCTAAACTGTTAGCAACAAAAGCAAGTACACCCCTAAGTGGAAATGTCCAAATTGGGCCCAATGTGTCAATATTTTGTGTGGCCACCATTATTTTCCAGCACTGCCTTAACCCTCATGGGCATGGAGTTCACCAGAGCCTCACAGGTTGCCATTGGAGTCCTCTTCCACTCCTTCATGATGATATCATGGAGCCGGTAGATGTTAGAGACCTTGCACTCCCCCACCTTCCGTTTCAACATGCCCCACGGATGCTCAATAGGGTTTAGGTCTGGTGACATGCTTGGCCAGTCCATCACCTTTACCTTCAGCTTCTTTAGCAAGGCAGTGGGCATCTTGGAGGTGTGTTTGGGGTCGTTACCATGTTGGAATACTGCCCTGCGGACCAGTCTCCGAAGGGAGGGGATCATGCTCTGCTTCAGTATGTCACTGTACATGTTGGCATTCATGGTTCCCTCAATGAACTGTAGCTCTCCAGTGCCTCTCATGCAGGCCCAGACCAAACATATATACACATATGTATATATGTGTATATATGTTTTCTATAATATGTTGTGTTGTTTCTCACTGTATGCATTTTCCTGCTGATGTCAGATGCTGCCTCCACTCTCTCTGCATCGCTGTTTACATTCAAACTGATGGTTTCATCTCATATCAGTGTTTTTGTGCCTTATCCGTTTTTAGCTGTCATTTAGGGATTATTTCAACTACCTTTTCTCAGTATAGATGTATACTTTTGGTGGTGGGAGTGTCATGGTCTGGGCCTGCATGAGTGCTGCCCGCACTGGGGAGCTACAGTTCATTGAGGGAACCATAATTGCCAACAATCTTGAACTTGTCATTGCCTGTAACTTAACTTATGTATAGCACTACGGAATATGTTGGCGCGTTACAAATAAACGATAATAAAAAATAATAATAACATGTACTGTGACATACTGAAGCAGGGCATGATCCCCTCCCTTCGGAGACTGGTCCGCAGGGTAGTATTCCTAAGTGATAACGACCCCAAACACACTTCCAAGATGACCACTGCCTTGCTAAAGAAGGTAAAGTTGATGGACTGGCAAAGCATGTGACCAGACCGAAACCGTATTGAGCATCCGTGGGGCATGTTCAAACGGAAGGTGTGTTGAGTGCAAGGTCTCTAACATCCACCAGCTCTGTGATGTCATCATGGAGGAGTGGAAGAGGACTCCAGTGGCAACCAGTGAAGCTCTGGTGAACTCCGTGGCCATGAGGGTTAAGGCAGTGCTGCAAAATAATGGTGGCCACAAACAATATTGACACTTTGGGCTCAATTTGGACATTTCCACTTAAGGGTGTACTCACTTTTGTTGCCAACGGTTTAGACATTAATGGCTGTGTGTTGAGTTATTTTGAGGGAACAACAAATTTACACTGTTATACAGGCTGTACACTTACTACTTTTCATTGTAGCAGAGTGTCATTTCTTCAGTGTTGTCACATGAAAAGATATAATAAAATATTTACAAAAATGTGAGGTGTCTACTCACTTTTGTGAGATACTGTAGGTGAGAGGATTGAATTTTATGTACCACTGATTACTAGTGAAAGTGGGTATTTGGAAATGTGTCAGTGTTTTGTTTTATAAATGAACGATATTTTGCTGAATAAACGGTTTTAAATTTATAATAGCCACGTGGGACTTGTCACCATCTGAATATATACTGATCAACCATTATCTTTAGGTAAGACACCCCTAGATTATGGCAGCAGTATTAGGCACATATCTGATAACCAGAATAACAGGAAGAAGTATGGAAGAGCATAAAAATGTCCCAGCATTGATGAGTTGTGATATGCATCTACCTCCCAATTCTAGTGTACGGTCGTAGATGAGGATGAAGGAATGGCAGGAAGAATTCATACTATTTGGTTAGGAGTAGAAATACTGATGTGAGTTGATGTCATGTATAACCACAACATTTATTTTCTTCGTTTTCAGAAAATTGTATTTTTCTTACAGCGGGAAATAGTTAATTCCTTTCTTATGCAGAGATTTTTGAAGTGAGTGCAGGAACAGTGTGAACATAAGACAGTTTATATGAAACCGCACATTGCTTTTGGTATGTTAAAAAAAAATAATCAATAAATGCAGCTTAACTGGTCTTCTAAAGCAGTAGCAGATATCGCAAAGAGGACATAAGATAGCATTTAGGAAATACAAAGATGCACAGTTAGAACATGTACCTAGAGGCAGGCTCTGCAGATTATCAGATGTAGTAAGGCCCAAGCACAAGAGAAAAAAGTACAGTCAGTGAAAGGGGGTGATAAAACTTTCTATAGGTATATTTGAGAAAAGGGTAAGCAAAAATAATAATTAGACATGAGACAAAATGATAGCTATTTGATGAAAATTAAGGAGACAGCTGACAGGCTTTATATAATTAGTTTTTTTTTCTGTCTTGGAAAAGATGGATCCAAACTGATCAAGTTATCACTAATATAGTTGTCGTACTGCGATTTGTGAGGGATGCAGTTGTGTCCTGCAACTGTGGCCTTTGCAAAACGAGGAACGCATTTGCGGTGCCCTGCAAGACTTATATGCAATGAGCGCTGAAGGCACTTATTGCAGGCCGTATATGCGGCCCTCCTGAAGTGAGGGACGTAGTTGCGGGGGAGGAGACTCGCGGGACTTACCTGCAATGAGCACCAAAGGTGAGGACTGCGGGACTTAGCTGCAATGAGCGCCGAAGGCCTGTAGGACTTGCAAAAAATTGCGGACCTCGGAAAAATTGATGAACCTTGCAAAAATGATCAATTTAACGGCCGAACCGCGGAACTCGAAAAACAAACAAAATAACCCAAATATGACTCAAATTAACTCACACACAGCACGAGAGGAGCCAGGGAGCCTTTGAGTGAGGTTGCAAGTTCATTTGAGACATATTTGTTTTTTTTGTTTGTTTTTTTTAATTGCCTAAGCAGGTAAAAAATTTGCTGCCAAAAAAACGCAACACGACGAAAACTAGGCAGAAGGACGTAAAAACAAGCCCTAAGCAGTAAGACTTAATGCAAGCCAGTAACACTTAATCCAAGCCAGTAACATTTAACAAAAGGCAGTAACACTTAACCCAAGGCAGGAACACTCATGGCGGGGCACATAAACTACACGGGGGGGGGGGGGGGGAGGCTAGCAATAAGCGCCGGAGGAGCTCATCACGGGGCTTGCGATAAGCGCCATAGGTGCTCAAGTGCTAGGCCTATAAAGTACACAGGGGGAAAGGCTTGCAATGAGCGCATTGCTTCGGCACTCATCGCGGAATGAGCGCCGAAGGTGATCATTGCAAAGCAGGAATGTTGCTGCTCGCGAGGTGCTCAGAGGGGCCATAGCCTCTCACACTTACCCACACACAGACACACACTCACTCACAGACTACACAGACAATCACACAGATACACACTTTCTCAAAGACACTCACTCACAGACACACTCACACAGACACATACTCACACAGACACACACAGAGGCACACACTGACAGAGACACACAGGGGCACGCAGGGGTGGCATCAGCAGGAACTGACTGACATTCTCGCAGCCGCTCGTGCTGCCCCCAAGGAGATTGCACCCATGCCCCTCCCTTTCTATGCCAGTGCCTGTGTCGTAATCTTTACCTATGGATTTCCCATAGCTTTTATTAATATATATTGCACTCATTTATAAAATCTTTAATAATAAAATAGTTAACTATTTTTGCAGTTAGGGGTGTCCGCTAAGGAATCTTTTTTTAGTGGTACCTCCGATGTAAATCCAGCCATGAAGTAGGATGAGAGTGTAAATAGTGACCATCGGCCGCTAGGTGGCGCAGCTGAGATTTTAGTGCATTTTCTAGGGTTTAGGATTATGGTTTAGGGTTTGGGTACTGGCAGATAATAAGCTTTACACTGACAAGAAATTCCCCAAAATCTCGGCCGCGCAACGTAGTGGCCGATGGCCGCCACTGTGCATGCAACCAACTAACTTACTGAAACATGGTGGGATGAATCTCATGACTGGAATGTTAATCTGGATGGTTATAACCTATAACCTAACCTATAACATATACAGGGGAAATGGTAAAAGAGGAGGAGGGACTTGTCTGTATGTTAAGCTTGAATTTAAGCCTATAGTCAGAGAAGATATTTATGGTGGACCTAGTGATAATGTTGAATGTTTGTGGGCAGAGTAAAATAGCGGAGCAGCAAATTCCAAAATAATATTGATTGGAGTATGCTATAAACCCCCAAATATAATTGAAAGCGACGAAATGCAATTATTGTTACAGATTGGAAACGCAGCTAAGCATGGGCAAGTTCTAATAATGGGAGATTTTAATTACCCTGAAATAAACTGGATAAATGAGATCAGCAGTTCACCTAAGGGGAGCAGGTTCTTGAGTACACTCAGGGATCATTATCTGGCCCAGGTTATACAAGAGCCTTGGATTCAATTATCACAAATAATATCGATATAGTATTAAATGTTAAAATAGGGCAACCTTTGAGAAACAGTGATCACAACACAGTCTCATTTAAGATTGAAATAAAAAAACAAAACAATTGTAAGGGTCCAACAAAAACTCTTTATTTTAAAAGGACAGATTTTAATGGTCTAAGAGCAGCAATGCAATGTATAGACTGGGACATAAACGGACAACATTTAAATCCTTACTAAATATACATACTTATCACCATATACCAAGTGGGAATAAAAGTAAAAGGAGTAAATCACATCCAATGATTTAAAGATCAAGATACATAGTAAAATCAGGCATTTAAAATATAAAAAAAGAGAGGACAGAGACTGCTTTACGGGAGTACAAGGAAATCAACAAGGCTTGCAAAAGGGCTATTAGACTAGCTAAAATAGAAAATGAAAAATGAGTTGCAAAAGAGAGTAAGACTAAACCTAAAATATTTTTTAATTATATTAATGCAAAGAAGACCAGGAAGGAAGCTATATGAACATTACAATGTGAAAAAGAAAAAGGAGAAAAGCAGCAACTATATATCCAGCTAAGCCTTATTATTCAGGCAAAAATGCTTATGTGTGTATATTGTATAAAGAAGTCTCTCGTCGCACCAAATACACGTATTAGTAAAGTTTAGAGCTTGTTACAGGTTAATCCCTATCAGCCCAAATATCTAAATGTCCATCTCCGCATCACCCAGCTCTAAACTGTACTAATAAGTGTATTTGGTGTGACTAGAGACTCCTTTATATACACACATAGGCATTTTTTCCTGTATAATAAGGCTGGATATATAGTTGCTGCTTTTCTCTTTTTTTCTTTTTGATATACAATTTTACGTGCAACTACAGCACTCTGTTTAGTGATATCCTGGTGGTTAGATCTGACTGGAAGATTAGATATCACAAGAGTAACCTTTATATTTGGTTATATTCCATAATCATTTAAACATTTTTTTATAACATTACAATGTGAAACAGGTCGTCTGATAATTGGTGACCAGGAAAAGGCAAAGGACTGAAACAGTTTATTTTCTTCGGTATACACAAGGGAGGTACCAGTGGTTGGGACACCGCAACATAATGGGGCTACACTACCTTCAGCTAATAATTGATTAATGCAGGAAGAAATCCAAAAGAGATTGGAAATAATAAATGTTAATAAAGCCTTAGGTCCTGATTGAATACATCCAAGGGTACTGAGGGAGCTGGGTTCTGTAATAGCCAAACCGTTATATCTAATCTTTCAAGATTCACTCAACACAGGGTTGCTACCACATGACTGGCAAAAAGCAGAGGTGATACTTATATTCAAGGAATTCAAGGAAGCAAGAGCAAATCTGGGGATTTATAGACCAGTGAGCCTCACCTCTGTAGTGTGGAAGCTGTTAGAAGGGTTAATAAGGGGTAATATACAAGAATATGTCTATTTAAACATGATTATATGTAGGAGTCAACATGGATTTATGAGGGATAGGTCATGTCAAACAAATCTAAGTAGTTTCTATGAGAAGGTTAGTAGGAACCTGGATCAAGGCAACTCAGTGGATTGAGTCATTTTGGATTATGCAAAGGCTTTCGATACAGTACCACATGGAAGCCTATTGTGCAAACTAAGGGATACAGGAAATATCTGCTCATGGATTGAAAGCTGGCTAAAAGACAGGAAGCAAAGGGTTGTGGTAAATGGAACATACTCTGATTGAACTAATGTGGTAAGTGGGGTTCCTCAGGGTTCAATATTAGGTCCCCTCCTTTTTAACATATTTATCAATGACTTAGAAGTGAGACTGGAAAGTAGTGTGTCCATTATTGCTGATGACATGAAGTTGTGCATTGAATCAGATAGTGATGTACTTTCACTCCCAAGGGATTTACATACATTAGAGGAATGGGCATCTAAATGGCAGATGAGATTTAATATGAATAAATGTAAAGTTATGTATCTGGGAAGGAAAAATAGCCATGCAATTTATAATCTTAATGAAGAAAATCTAGGGGTATCTGATATTGAAAGGGATTTGGGAGTACTCGTGGACAACCACCTAGGTAACAGTGCTCAAAGCCAAGCAGCATCTGCAAAGGTAAACAAAATATTAGCATGTATTAAGAAGGATATAGAAGCAAGCAAAGCAAATATAATTCTGTCACTATACAAATCTCTAGTACACCCTCAATAGGAATATGGAATACAGTTTTGAGCACCACTTCATAAAAAGGACATTTTAGAGCTGGAAAGGATACAGAGAAGGGCTACAAAACTAATAAGGGGAATAGAGGGGCTAAGTTATGAAGAAATACTAAATTAAACTTATTTTCTCTAGAGGAGATATGATTACCTTATATAGAGACATCCAGGGTGTCAAGTGAGCTTTTTGTGCCAAGAGGTTTTCAACTGACAAGAGGACATCCTTTGAGGATAGAAGTTAAAAGATTACACCTTAAAGAAAGAAAAGGGTTCTTCACAGTAAGGGTGGTTAATCTGTAGAATTATCTACCAAGGGAGATGGTGAAGGCGGATCCGATAGATAACTTTTAAAAGGGAATGGATATACTTTAAATAAAAAATGGCATTCAGGGTAATCCTGGTTAATTAAAGAGAGATTATTGATCCAGGGAGGAATCCTATCTCCAGAATCTGGGGTTAGGAAGGAATTCTTTTTTTTTCTGTTTGAGAGAATTGTCAAAGTTTCACTTGTCTGTTTTTTTTGTCTGTTTGCCTTCCTCTGGGTGAATTAACAACTAATCCACATCAGAGGAGATCTTTAAAGGCTGAACTTGATGGACTAAAGGTCTTTTTTTTCAACCTCAATTACTATGTAACTATGTGTAATAGTTGTAGCACTATAATCCCATTCATTGTTACTTCTTTTGTGCTCTTCCCACATGCTATTTAGAATATCTATGACGGGATTTTTAATAAATCAGTTTGCTTTTAAAATTAATACTCATGTGGTCTACTTGCTAAGCATAGGACCTTTAAAAATAAGCCAAACAAATGTATACTTTCTGTAGTGCTTTATTTCATGAAAAAAAATAAATTAGAATTTCAGCCAATAAGTTGTATATAAATACTTATCCACCAGAGGACACTGTTGGTACACTATTAAATATATACATTTTGTGCTCCTTTGTGGCGTTTCATTAGCTCAGTGCTAAAATAGGTTAGCTGATTTTTATGTACCCGTATCAGTAATGTGTTTTACATAATATATTAAAAGAAACAATAGCGTGATGAGAAATAATTGTGAAATTAAAGAATATTCAATACACAAAATGTCCCAAAGCATAACAATATTGTATTCATACACTGAATGCTCTGATGTCCCACTTAATTAGTATTAACAATAATCATTGTTAGTACTAATTAGCCCCTATTAGCTTTTGTTAAAAGAGTCCCATACAGGAGATAGGCTTAGTGACCAGATACATATAGCTACACTGAGATCATACATAGAGCAATATTTACATATGGACAGGGATGTATTTAAGTTTTATGCCAAACCGTCTATATTATTTTAAATAACTTAAATATGCCATATCATACAGATTATAAAATATATAACTTCTACAAAATAAAAAAATTATCTAGCAGTTTTTACCAACAGCTTTTTAGGAACACTAGTTTTTAAAATCTCGACAAAAGTATTGCTTTCTTTATTAAGATTATTGGAAATGGGAAAGTGTAGAAACATGTGTTATCAGCAGGGCCAGCAGCTGGTCAAAGTGTGTGGCTGACCAGGGAGCCTACTTACCGGGGGCGCCATCAAACATGTAACGGTTTGCACATAACTTGTGACTTAGGTGATAACTGAACACCCTCTCCTGAGCTATACCATGTAGAGTCACCCAAAAAGGCAGGTCATAGCAGATACTTCAGACAAATTGTGGTCCACTGGTAATAGCAAACCACTCCGGTATCTTTGCCAAGATAACCTAGCGACATACTGATAGATATGCCTGGCTTGCCTTGCTGAGGTCTATATGGTCACAGAGAGTCAGACACAACTAAATGACTAAACAACAACTACGCAGCAGACAGACAGATACTTCCCATGCACCCCAGCCTGATCTCTAGACTGGGAGGCAAGTACATAGCGGACTATGAACACTTGTAGGGCAAGAAAGACTGGAGGTACAGCAGTCAAACCTTAAAGGGCCACTTGAAGAAAAATAGTACTTGTTTGTCAAGTATGTACCAAATGATCAACACTAGTCATTGGTCATTAGCCATGGACGTCTGAATTTTTGACTACTCAGATTATGAAAATAGGAATCCATTTTGTGTTTGTTACATCACTTCCTAAGAACTGAATCGTGAGGGTGTGTTTTTGGAGGGAGAGGTGGGGAAGGCTAGAACAGAGATTCTTTGTTAAGATGAGTGGATAAGACATAAATTGACACCACACCAAGCAGAAAGTTGTATCATTAAACCACAATTCATCAGAAATGTAAACACCCCTCTCACACATACAACTTCCAGCTACGTGTTATGGATTCATCATAGATTTATCACTTTTGTACTGCTACTTATGCTCTTAGCTGGACCCATTCATATATATATACACTAGCGAATTGCCCGTCAAGAATGACGGCAAGACAATTTAAAAATTTTAAGCCAAGGAATGCTGTTTGCCACACAATGTAAGGCTTTTGGCCCTCTGAGAACCTTGGGCGCTCATTGCAAGCCTTGCGCTGAGCTCCTCTGGTGCTCATCTCATGGCTTGCAATGAGTGCCCTCGGCGCTCATTGCGAACCTCTCTCCTTGGTGTAGTTTTGGTCTTGCGAGCCTCTCCCTGGTATAGATTTTGTGGTCTGAGCACCTTTGGCGCTCATTGCAAGCCCTGCGCTGAGCGCCTTCTGAGCTCATTGGGAGCCTCCCCCTCGTGTACTTTTGGTTCTCTGTGCATCCTGAGCGTTCATTGTGACCCCCGCGCTGAGCACCTTTAGCAGCGCTCATTGCGAGGCTCTCCTCTGCTATTTTTTTTATATATATATATATATTTTTTTTTTTATATATATATTTTTTTTAATAATATTTAATGAAATAATTAATTAAGAAATTAATGTACTTTACCTACCTGTAATTAATATATCCAGCAATCAATAACCTGAAGAGCTAACAATCCCTTTTGATGTTGGTGCAGCATACAATGTACATTTGGACTGTTGGTGAGCTGAGGAGAAAGTGTCAGCAATGTGTGAAGTGTGCAGTGTAAATAGGCTGCGTGTGCGAGGGGAAAACGTTTGTGTAGTTGTGTAAAGCAGCATTTTATAATAGTAATGTTATTAGTTTAAAATTAGTGTTGTAAAATGGGGGCGATTGTCTATGTGTTACGCGGGTCAGGATCATTTTCCGTCCTTCCTAATAGTGTATTTTGTACCTCGTACGTTCCTGGTTTAAAGTCGTATGTGTCTGGCGGTGTTTTGCATGGTTAGGGATCGTGTAGCCTCGTTTTCGGGTTTTTTGGTGGCCATTTTTTTTAGTGCTTAGGCGAATTTCGAGTGGCGACACTCTTCAAATTCTACTTTAATTTGCGTGCAACCTGACTTACAGGCGTCCTGGCTGTCCTCCCGTGCTGTGTGTGATGTTTTTTGTGTGTTTTTGTTTTTATTTTTTGTGTTTTTCTTGTTTTTGGATGTGCGAGGTTCAGCCATAAACTACGTATTTTTTGTACCTCGTATTATTATTTTTTTCAAAGTGGCGCGGGTTGTATTTTTTTTGTTTTAAGTGCGGGTTTTTTTTGCAAAGTGTTACGGGCCGTAATTTTTTTATGCGATTTTTACAAAGTGCTAAGGGTCTCGCACTGTGAATTGTGTAATTGAGCGTGTGTTGATCTGTAGTCCCGCGGTTCGTAGGTATGATGCTTAAGTCGTGTGTGGGGTCATAGGGATGAGCGCCTACGGAGCTCATCTCCACCAGCTCAGTGAGCGCCTTCGGGGCGCTCCCTGCCTAAGTCGTACAGGGTTGTAGGGATGAGCGCCTACAGCCCTCATCTCCACCAGCGCAAGGAGCGACTTTGGCGCTCCTTGCCTGGCAGCAACCGCTGCCCTTGATTTACAAGCCCGCAGTTTTAACGTTGCGTTACCAACGTATTTTGGCAAGTCCACGCTGCTGAGAACTATATATGTGTTAACACATTGTTTTCATTGTACAATGTCTCTTTAAGGATCACAGAGCCTCTTTTGAAGATTTACTCTTGAACATAAACCACATTTTAGAATTAGAAATACCCTGTTGAAACAAAAGCTTCAAGAAGCATACTTTGTAAATATTAAGGAGATAAATATTTAGTAAATAAAATAGTAGCCCGCAGTAAAGAATAATTGCTTGTAAAAATGAAAAATCTAAAGGTTGTATTTATGCTTTTATGTTCTGACATTTGTACATCATCACGTTTTGTTATTATTTGACCATATTGATCTTCCAAATGGATGTTGAAAGCATTTTGTCTTTGTTGTATCGTAAAGAGGGGACTTGATAATGTACCACTACATGTTTTTCCTTTAAAGCAAAAAAAACTGATTCAGATGTTTAACTGATCTGGGGGCTTGTCACTGGCAGCCAATGAAAAGTAATATAGATGTATAAGCAATACCAATAACAGAGGTGCTCAGTCAGGTATAGAACAAACTATTCATTAATAGGTAGTTCTATGGATATAGTCATCAACTCTGAGAGAAGCCTCTTTTTGCCCTTCAGTGGGAGAAATATCCTGTAGTATATCAGACTGGTCTCGCTCAAAAGAGTGACCCAGCTCCGAAATACCAGGCAATTCTACCCTGAACAGAAGAAACAGCAAACCCCAGCCTGTGTTAAACTTGCATATAAGTATGTGACTTGTGTGGGTCTGTTTGCAACTGTGATTTACTTCTGGCAAGTAAAAGGTGTTTCTTTGCTGTGTGCACTGATTTTGAACAGGTGAATAATCAGCATCTCATTAAACAGGCGAAGGAGCGAACTTGTGAGCTTGAGGACACCTCTAGTAAAAGTGCAGTTCTAGTATAAGTGTGAGAGTTTAAATGAAAGGAGGGAGTTCAAATAAAAAGGGGCAAATTTATAGTGCAGAAAATGGCAGAACATTTTTTTACACAAATATATTTGGATGTATATTTATTTATTTATTTACCACTGTATTTTGTAGTTGGTAATTGAGTAAGTCCAGTGGCAATCTCACTCAATGCATATACTGCCCCATGTATGTACAGCTGGAACAGCTCAAATTGAAGAACTAGAGAGGAGCATTGCAGAACTTAGTGATATTGCTCCACTGTAAAGGGAGTTGGTGCTCACTGAGCAAAGTTTAGCTGGGCCTAGCATAGAGGGTGGAGATGGGGTTAGTGGGGATGTCCAGGGAGATAGTTGGGTTACAGTTACAAGGGGAAGCGGGGGCGAACAGGGGCAGATGGAATGCCAGTTCTGAGTTGACAAACACTAACAGATTTGCCAGTTTGAGTGAAAAATGTTGGGGATGTCCATTTAGGAATGGCAATGCCAGATAGAGCTGTTCCCTCTAACAGCCGGGAGAACAGCTCTACTGGAGGAGTGGGGGGGGAGCATAGGCAGACCAACAGATAGGTTTTGGTGGTAGGGGACTCTATTATTATGAAGGTAGACAGGGTGATTTGTCACCCAGATCCCAGCAAACAAACCGTTTGCTGTCTCCCAGGTGCTACAGGTTAGGCATGTTGTGGATGAGGTACCGTATTTTTCGCCGTATAAGACGCACTTTTTCTTCCCCAAAACTGTGGGGGGGGGGAGTTGGTGCGTCTTATACGACGAATACACATTTTGCATGCATTAAAACAGCCTCTTTCTGCTGCTCTTGATCCTCTCCCCCTCCCGATTCTCCCCTTCGACCCCTCTGATCCTTCCCTTGGCCCCCTTTAGATCCCCACTCCTGATCCCCCCCATTGGCACTTCCTACGGCACCAGCAGCATGCCTCTAAACTGCCGGTGCATCCTAGTGATGTCACACACGCGACGCAAGGGAAGGCTGCAGTACAGAAGGAGTGCTGGTAGGAAGCGCTGCGCGATGGGGTGAGATCAAGATGGGCGAAGGGATGATCATGGATGGGCAGAGGGGAGAAGAAAGGGGAGGATCAGGAGGGTCAGGGAGGGTCAAGTGCTCCTGGAGGCTCCCAAATGCTCCAAAATGTGTATGTGTGTGTATGTATGTGTATGTGTATTTGTATGTATGTATATGTATGTATGTATATGTATATATATATATATATATATATATATATATATATATATATATATATATATATATATATATTTGTGGGATGTAGGTGTGTATAAGTGTGTGAAGTGTATTTGTGTTTGATTCAGAATATTTTTTTCTAGTTTTCCTCCTCTAAAAACTAGGTGCGTCTTATGTGCAGGTGCGTCTTATATGGCGAAAAATACGATAGATAAATTATTGGGAGGTGCTAGAAATGAACCAGTGGTTTTGGTACATATTGGTACAGATGACAAAGTTAGTGGAAGATGGAGTGTCCTACAAAATTATTTTAGAGAACTAGGGAATAAGCTTAAGACAAGTAATGTAATATTTTCTGACATACTACCAGTGCACGTGCTAGCCCAGGGAGACCGAGAGATCTTAGGGAGGTTAATGTGTGTCTAAAAAAGTGGTGCACTAAGGAGGGTTTGGGTTTTTAGAGCACTGGAATGACTTCTCAATTGGGTACAAACTCTATAGCATGGATGGATTGCACCTTAATGATGAGGGAGCTTGTGTGCTAGGGGATATGATGGTAGAAAGGCTGGGGGAGTTTTTAAACTAGTAGGTGGGTGGAGGACTTGATAGAAGTAAAGGGGTAGAAAGTGTAGATGGGTAAGGCATGAACTAACTAGTCATGTGGGAGGAGATGGGGAGAGGGTTAGTGCAGTCAATAGGGAGGTATTACTAAGTAACTCAAGTACAGTGGCAGGCACTTCAGAACTACAGACTTATAACATAAAGTGTATGCTAGCTAATGCCAGAAGCTTGCTAGGAAAAAAGTGAGAGTTAGAAGAGAGTTAGAATTATTAGCGGTTAATGAGAAATGGGATTTAATATGCATTACTGAAACATGTTGTGATGAATCTCATTACTGGGTTGTTAATCTGGATGGTGATAACCTATGTAGGAAAGATAGGAGCAATGGTAAAAGCGGAGGAGAGGGGGGGGGGAGGGGGGGGGAGTTGGTGCGTCTTATACGACGAATACACATTTTGCATGCATTAAAACAGCCTCTTTCTGCCGCTCTTGATCCTCTCCCCCTCCCGATTCTCCCCTTCGACCCCTCTGATCCTTCCCTTGGCCCCCTTTAGATCCCCACTCCTGATCCCCCCCATTGGCGCTTCCTACGGCACCAGCAGCATGCCTCTAAACTGCCGGTGCATCCTAGTGACGTCACACACGCGACGCAAGGGAAGGCTGCAGTACAGAAGGAGTGCTGGTAGGAAGCGCTGCGGAGGGGTTTGGGTTTTTAGAGCACTGGAATGACTTCTCAATTGGGTACAAACTCTATAGCATGGATGGATTGCACCTTAATGATGAGGGAGCTTGTGTGCTAGGGGATATGATGGTAGAAAGGCTGGGGGAGTTTTTAAACTAGTAGGTGGGTGGAGGACTTGATAGAAGTAATGGGGTAGAAAGTGTAGATGGGGTAAGGCATGAACTAACTAGTCATGTGGGAGGAGATGGGGAGAGGGTTAGTGCAGTCAATAGGGAGGTATTACTAAGTAACTCAAGTACAGTGGCAGGCACTTCAGAACTACAGACTTATAACATAAAGTGTATGCTAGCTAATGCCAGAAGCTTGCTAGGAAAAAAAGTGAGAGTTAGAAGAGAGTTAGAATTATTAGCGGTTAATGAGAAATGGGATTTAATACGCATTACTGAAACATGTTGTGATGAATCTCATTACTGGATTGTTAATCTGGATGGTGATAACCTATTTAGGAAAGATTGGGGCAATGGTAAAAGCGGAGGAGAGATTTGTCTGTATGTTAAGCCTGAATTGAAGTCTATAGTCAGAGAAGATATTTTTGCTGGAACTAGTGATCATGTTGAATCCATGTGGGTAGAGTTAAATAGTGGAGCAGCACATTTCAAAAGAATATTGGTAGGAGTATACTATAAACCCCAAATATAATAAGTTACATACATAGTTAGATAATAATTGAGGTTGAAAAAATACTTTTAGTCCATCAAGTTCAACTTCAATTATTGTTACAGATTGAAAATGCAGCTAAGCATGGTCCATTTTTATTAATGGGAAATTTGAACTACTCTGAAATGAACTGGATAAATGAGACCAGCAGTTCAGCTAAGGGGAGCAGGTTCTTGAGTACACTCAGAGATCATTATCTGGCTCAAGTTATACAAGAACCTATTAGAAATGAGGCCATCTTGGATTTGGTTATTACAAATAATATTGATATAGTATCAAATGTTGAAATAGGACAAACCTTTGGGAAACAGTGATCACAACTCTCAAGTCTCATTTGAGATTGAAATAAATAAAACAACTGCAAGGGTCTAACAAAAACTCTTCATTTTAAAAGGACAGATTTTAACAGTCTAAGGGCAGCAATACAAAGTCTAGACTGGGACAGAGAACTGATAGGTAAAAATACTGAACATAAATGGACAACATTTAAATCCTTACTACATATACATACACATCGGCATATACCAAGTGAGAATAAAAGTAAAAAGACTAAATTACATTTAATGTGGCTTTACAATGGTTTAAAGATTAAAAGCCTTATTGAATTGCGATTCGGCCAATTGAATAGGGCTCTATATAAGCACATAGCATATTTTTTACAGAAGTAATCAGTTAGTGAACTTTTATCCAAAAGCAAGGTCTTCACTAACTAAAAACTTCTGTAAAAAAATATGCTCTGTGCTTATATAGAGCTCTATCCAATTGGCCGAATCACAATTTAATAAGGCTGCAAGATAGGGAGTCAAAAAAATAGGCATTTAAATTATACAAACAGGAGGGGACAGAGACAAGGAAATCAACAAGGCTTGCAAAAAGACTATTAGACTGGCTCACATAGAAAATGAAAAAATAGTTGCAAAAGAGAGTAAGACTAACCCTAAAATATTTTTTAAATATATTAATGGGAAGAAAGGCAGGAAGGAAGCTATAGGATCATTACAATGAAACAGGCCGATGAGCTAAATAGGTTATTTTCTTCGGTATATACAAGGGAGGTACCAGTGGTTGGGTTACTGCAACATAATAGGGCTACACTACCATCACCAAATAATTGCTTAATGCAGGAAGGAATCCAAAAGAGGTTGTCAACCACATAAATGCCCCAAAAAATGCCCCAGGTCCTGATGGAATACATCCAATGGTACTGCAGGAACTGGGTTCTCTAAAAGCCAATCCATTATATGTAATTTTTCAAGATTCACTCAATAGAGGGTCGCTGCCAGATGACTGAAGAAAAGCAGATGAAGGGGCTAAGTTATGAAGAAAGCCTAATCAATTAAGGTTATTTTCTCTTGAAAAAAAGATGTCTAAGACGGGACATGATTACCGTATATAAATACAACCAGGGTCAATATAAAGCTTTGTTTAGTGAACTTTTTGTGCCAAGAGGTTTTCAACTGACAAGAGGAGGTTAGAAGTAATAAGATTGCACATTAAAGAAAGAAAAGGGTTCTTCATATTAAGGGTGGTAAATCTGTGGAATTCTCTACTAAAGGAAGCGGTGACAGTGGATTTGATAGATAGCTTTAAAAAGGGACTAAATATATTTTTAAATTTTTGTTTTTCCCTCTTGAGACAAATGGCAAAGTTTCACTTGTTTTTTTTTTCTGTTTGCCTTCCTCTGGATCAATTTACAATTAATCCACATATTGCAGATTAGAGGAAATCTAAAAAGTTTGAACTAGATGGATTAAAAGTCCTTTTTCCACCTTGATTACTATGTAACAATGCAACTATATTTTTCAGACTCTCTTGGGCCTCGGTGAGGTATAGCTGCACTCCCTAAAGCACAGCGAGCAAGAGTTCATGTCTGAAGACCCTTATATCCCTTAGGGTGACATGACCTAAGCAAAAACAGTTAGAGGTGCTCAAGCTGAGATTGAACACCCAAGTAGTTATGTTCTATAGGCCTGGTAACCTACTCAGAAAGCATTACTCTTTTAGCATACTTTCAAGGGAGTAATCAGTCTGGTCTAACCCAAAGTGTGGGCAATACCAGAATACCAGGGAGTTTTTTAAAAGAGGCTGCTCTCAGAGTATGTTATCATGTCCATAGAACTAACCTATTAAGATTAGTTAATTCCCTGATTGAGCACCTCTAATTTGTTTTTCTGTTGAGGTCCGCCATGGTATGGGGTTCTTGATAGGTTGAGGAGCCCTTGTGATAAAGAGGTTAATATCAGGTGCCATGGGGGTCCATAGGGAACCCCATGGTTATAGTTAAATTTAACATGGCATCCGTGTATGGGTAATCTTAGGTGCCACAGGAATTGGTTATGTGTTTCGTATTCGGTGCCATGGAGGCCCATATATATGTAAAATGGGTGATCTCCTGGCTCTTAAGGGCTAGTATGTAGGTAGAGGAATCCCAAGGATCCCCTTGCTTAAAGCAGGTAGGAGGGTAGGAAGGGGAGATTCTGGGGATCTCTGGGCTCATAGTAGGTAGTGGGTATTGAGGGGTAGTGTTATTAACCCTTTAATTGTATTGAATTTGAGAAATGAAGCCCCAAATCCGACACCATTAAGGTGTTAGCTTGTTCATAGTGTCAGGGTTGAATCAGCCATGCTTCTCAGAGGCAATATTCTATTCTTACATTGAGTTGGAAGTACCCACAGGCATTTTTAAAATTGTAGACACTCAGAAAGACTTTTAAGCTAACCTCAGTGAGATCAGATACAGTTACGGGAGGCATGTAATGGGATTGGTAAAATAGTCATGGAATAGGCACTCAGGGTTTACAATATTTAGAATATTGGGAGTACTTGGATGGCATTTCTCAGAGACTAGATCTAGGTGTGTGATGTACTAGCTCGATGGTGAGTTACGAATGAACTTCACTCTGATTTTTACCTATGAATGCAATGGAATGAAGGCCTTAGTTATCTTTCTACATGCTTTTAGTTTTTTTAATACAGAGTTCCTCAAAGCATTAATGGCAGCCAGTAGCACTGCTCAATTTTTAAAGTGACACAGTGGAGATTCTAAATATGGTCTTTTTAAACTACAATTACTATAAAGAAAAAATATATATTATCAATAGTAAACTAACTACACTACATTAACATTGAAATCTGCTTTTCTGATCCACCCACAAACCATTAATTACTTATATGCCCCTGACTCACTGAATCTGTTCTTATCAGTGCAGTCCCATGCACAGTCTCTTTGTATGCATTGAAGACAATGGACCCAGTGTCTTAATAGCTTATCAGTAATTAAAAACACTGATTTCTCATTTACAAAATACAATCTTTGTTTTGGGTGGATCAGAAATGCTGACTGACAGCTCAAACTGGCAAACTTCAATAAAATTTTACTGCAGGAAAATGCAATTTTAAAATTGATAAAGTAATTGTGTTTACCTATAGTTTTAAATCATTTCATATTTGGAACCTTCACTTAATTTTATTTCTTTGAACTTTAAGATATTGCAAATTTTCCATTCTATTTTTTCAAACGAGTATATGCTTATTAAATATGGGACTTAAAAAAAAGTGTATTAACAAAGCATTGATGGCCCATCTGCCAGTGAAAAGGTTGATAGTTCCCATTTAGAAAAAAAGCACTGTATAAAAATAGCAAGATTTATGGAGTGCTCTGTTTAAACATGATTATTCATAGAAGACAGACATTATAAGTGTAATTGTTCAATATCTGTTGGTAGATGCCAGGTTTAATATACATAGTGCTGTATTTCACTGCTACCTAATATTATTGCGGCATTTGTAAGCTGTTCTTTATCCTTCTGAAAGACAGAGCGGTAAAAATCTGCTTATTATTTCCCTATTTAGTGAGGCCTGGAAAAAATATTATCTTTTGTTTTATACAGAGAAAGGAAAATCGCATTGTCATGGAAACCAGAATGAAGTGATTTGGGTGGGGGGAGGAGGGAGGGGTTCTGAGAAAGGTACATGGAATATTGAACTAATTTATTGTATGAGATTCACTGGCAGACGTTTAACTCTTTCAGTCCCATGTCGGACATTGCAGCAATGTTCAAGGGCAATAATATTAATATTTATATTATAATAAATGTCATTATACTTGAATTTTATACAGATTATGCTTTAGTACACTTTATTTATAAACATTAAAAAGATAATCACTGTATATCCATAGGATAAAAGGCTAATCTTTATTAACATAAATATACCAATATTCCTATTTGGAAGAGCTTACAATCTAGAAGTAGACAAGAGGTATCACATATATAGTTGTGAGCACGCGGGTTGTTGCTAACGCTGCGGGCTCGCGTAGCCGAAGGAGGTCCTTGCGAGCAACTGCGGACCTTCTGAAAAAGACGTACGAGATCCGAAAACAAGGACGCAACCCGCGTGACCCGAAAAACATTAGAAACACAATAAATACACACAACAAACATATAAAAAGCTTACCCACAGCAAGGGGTGGCACCCAGCACCTCTGCACGTGAAGTTAGACCTCCATTTAAGTCCAAATTTCGGAATTTAGACCGAATCACCTAAGCGAGAGAAAAAATGTCCACCGAACAAAACGAAAACAAGGCTAAAGGACCCTAAACAAGCAAAACACCACCAAACACCTATGGATTTTCCGAAAAAGTAGGAAGACATCCCAAAACAAGGACGCAAAATCAGCCACTGTCGCGTACCACACATTAGGCGCCATTTTAGAACACTAACTTATACAATCCGGAAGTACACAGCTACCCTAACGGATTTGCCACACTATTACACTACACACTGCACACATTCATGACGCTTACACAGCAGCTCCACAGCACTGATGCTGCAGCAACATGAAAACAGATTGCCAGCTCTTCAACACAATGCTTCCTGATTATATTACTTCACAATAGGTAAAGTATATTAATTTCTTATTTTATTAATTATTCATTGCCATGCCAAAAAAAAACACCAACGCTGCTCATAGCTCACAAACAACCAAGAGCCTCACAATGATGCCCGAAGGATCTTAAAACACCAACAAAATGTATTTTGCACACAAACAACATTACCTGCCTTACAATCTTATTGCCGTCATTTTTTGACGGGCAAGTCGCTAGTATGCATATACAAATCAGTATAGTTGCAAAATATATACTAATCAATGTTTTATTATTGCGTTAAAGTGTGAAAACAATATTTGAAATATGGTCTAAGTAACATGGGAGGAATGTGTCTTGCCCTTCCATCACCTAAGGGACTAAAACCAAAGCAGTAGGGCTTGACTTGACCATAATCTAGAGCTGTGGTTCTCAACAGCCGCTTGTAGGATTGGAGCTGAACCCGGAGACCTTATCTAACTGCTCTCAGGAATGAAGAGAGCCTAACACTTTATACATATCATCATCATTAGTCACAGTTGTAGAAAGATTATAGAAGAATTTACAAGCAGTTAAACTGTACTCAAATCAATACGAAACTAGATGAAAATTGTTTAAGTCATATGTTGTATTACCCTGTTAAACATGTTCTGTATCTCACAGTCGGTCTTAATGAGCACTGGAGTGTGATCAGCTGGCCCCCTGATCTAAAGCAGTAATAGTTAACCTGGTCCCTATCGCCCACTAGTGGGAGAGTTGGTGAGAGAGCCTAGTACAGCAGTCAGGACAGTAAGTACAGGGTGATACATAGCTAGGGTCATATGATTTATGTAACCAGAAATGAGATAGGGAAAATTCAGTTACTGAGGCAGTTGTGGGTGGTAAGAAAAATGTTACCATCAAAAGTGGGTGATATATATATATATATATATATGTATATATATATATATATATATACACACACACACACACACACACACACACACACAGTGGGGGGGGGGGGAGTATTTGATCACCTGCTGATTTTGAACGTTTGTCCAATGACAAATAAATGAATAAATGGTCAGTCTATAATTTTAATGGTAGGTGTATTTTAACAGTGAGAGACAGAAAACCCCGCAAAAAAACAAGAAAAAAAACCTGATGCGTACAGGAGAGTCATCCTAACCTGTGCGCAGAAAGGAAATCCTCAAATCCAGGCCTTTCTGTGTGGCTCTCCAGGACTGAACTTGTCTATTAAGTTAGCCCCTGATTAGCAGATCCTTCCTTAGAAGTCCTTCTATTGCTCCTTATAATCCCACACTGTAGCTCGTACTAAACCTTGCAAATTTAACCTAAAATTGTCCTCCTAAAATTGTAACTCCCATAACTCCTATTATTCCACATAGTTAATTTTCTTCTTTTTGCTCCATACAAGCTCCCTATAAAGGAACATGGAATTTTTTTTCATGCATCTGAATGAGGGTATTTATTTTTTCAAATGACACTAACTCAAATGTTGAATTGCTTTTTGGAGCTTGTCTATGTTAGCCAATGAGCAGTACGATAGCTGTAGTAGTCACACTTGTTCGCCAATAAGATCTACTGACTCTGCACTTCCTGTTTTTTAAAATAATTTTAAATAGGTTTTACCTAAAACATTTTTTATTGAAAATACAACTTTTGTAGTGTTTCAAACATGCTAAAAGAACGAAAAAAACAGTTTTGCTCTATGTCCCTTTAGTATATATATATATATATATATATATATATATATATATATCTATATCTCCACATAGTTGCTCCATATAACCCATTCTTATAACTCTTCTTGTGGCACCCTATAAATTCTATAACTGCACATAACCTCTCTTTGCAACTCATATTATACCACATAGTACAATCTCTTGCTCCATATAACCATTCCCTAAAATACCTGTAATTGTTTCTTATGAACTCCCAATACACACTATTATTATTTATAACTTCTATTATTGTTCCACTATAAAGACTTTTGTTCTTAATAATAATTTTACAGAACACTAGTAATAGTGATTTTGCCGTCACAGGCCCCCATATTAAATATGTCCTTCATATAATCATCAGTTCCTCAACCTTTGTGTATCTAAACCCTATAATCTGCACTCTCTTTTTTTCTGTTAGAATCGCAATTTCCATCTTCTTTTGTGTGTGTCATTGTCATAGTAACCTGTTGTTGTCAGATTGCAATGATCAGTGGGCCGTGACTTTAAGGAGCAGGGAGTTCCACTGAAATACAGTTTTAATGTTTAATAGATCAGCATTTTGCCAGAGCTGACATTCCAAGCTTGCAGTACTTTAACATAGCATATTAATGGCTTCTGAGGTAAAACTTAAACTAATCAGGAGATAATTGTTTACTTTGAACAGTTGCCCAAGAAATACAAAATGGCCGTGTGGTTGGAGTCTTCTCATGGTCCATAGAAACTTATGAAAACCACCACTGAAATCCTTTCAACGATCACCTCCTAGGGTACACAGCCAGACACCAATTCACCTACCTCACACACCAAAGCAGGATGAGGATCTGGTGAATACCCAGAGAGCCTATTACAATAAACATGTTCACAGAGAAGAAGAGAGACCAGGGCCCCTATTCAATTGAGCAAATTGTAGTTACTGGTAAACTCATTTGCTATTCAATTGGCGTCTTTTTGTCACCCGCAAGCAACTTGCGGGTTACGGGATGAAAATCCCTGCGGTCGTCAAAATCGTAACTCTGACCCAGCTAAGCCTTTGATCTTTCAAGCCCGTAATTGTTACATTCGCAAATCGCTATTCAATTGCTATAATTCCTCAGTTGGTATGTGCACATAAGGGTTTATACCCAATCACCAATTAAAATATAATGATTAGACACAGACAACTTCTTGGGAGGATAACTGGCCACAGCGTTGATTGGTAAACACAAACTGATGTAATAACCATACCAATAATTAACATAACCACGCGAGTGGAGGAGCCTGGCTAGAGACATTATGCCCTATGCCCTGAACCCTCGTCCAGGGCCTACCGTGTTGGAAAATCCGTACCACCGTAGGGTAGGATCTCACCCATTTTACCACTCTCCGGTGACTCCCCTCACCACCCGCCACAGAGAAAGCCGCAGAATACCTTTTGCGGTTTCGACCCCCCCAACCAAGAACCCTGGCCAGCCGCATACCCCCCTTAAAACACCAGCACTCCGACTCTGTAACTTTTCATGACATTGAGCCCAAGCAGTGCTGAACTCAAATCCAACTGCTTTCTTACACGATCAATCATGTAAATTGACGTACAAGGCAACTACGACTTTGCCTGATCCTATTAGCTTCGATAGCCTGTTGCTGAACGGGTGTATTAACAGGATCACTACTACCAGTCGGGTAATTACCAAGGTAGGAAGCGGGAAGTGCCACCTGCTACCCGCTTCTCCGACTGATGTCATTACCCAATCCAGGGACACTGATTGTACTTTCAACCGAACCGGGCCGACGCCCGGCCGTGGGCCATGATTGACAACTGAGGCAAAGCTCCCACCTGGTCAGATTTCCCCATGGCCCATGACCTCACCGCACCCAACCTTGCAATTCTCCAAACCACATTCTCCCCAAGAGCCCGTAGGGCCATTACGGTGGTTGCTACTGCCCAAGCGAGTGAGTACCAAGTTCTGATGCGGAATATGCCCAAACGCTGCTTGCAGTCTCCAGCTCAGGGTGTCGTAATCATAGAAAACCTTTTCAACTTCAAGTAAGGAATAGCGCAAAAAACAACCACACGATTTGGTCCAAGAGCGCCATAACTCGCGAAGGGGGAGCAATCAGCGTGCCTGTCACACTGTAACTATCTCCCTTCACCCACCTGCACCGCCTTGGACCGTCTCGGGCCAAATGGTCACCTGATCACCTTGGATCGCCAGACCAGTCACCTGAGGTCGACATACCTTGTCTGTTTTCCAACCAACCTCTTGTTACCATCCGACCTGCGGGAAAGAGATGGTGCACAGAACCGCAAGGCTTCCGATTTGTCACAGACCTCTTTCCATAACCGTAGTATCCAGCCACACGGTCAAATGATCAACCTTTTGATCCCAAGACTAGGCATATGGTCTTATGACCCTCCTTTGATCTCCAAACCAGCCATCTGGACACATGATCCCCTTTTTGGATCCCAAGACCAGGCACCTGAAGCCTCTACAACTTGCCTATATACCAACCACCTCGCTACCGGTAAAATCAGTGGGAAGGGGAGATGACTGCACCGCCCGCAAGGCTCCATTCCATCCTCATGTCAGACCTCCTTCCAGAACAGTGGTATCTCCGGCCCTTGGGAAAAGGCTACCAGTCGCCTGTTGTCCCATTGCCATGCCTCCTGTTTACCTTTACCACTAGCTTTTTCATTCCCTCCTACATCAGGACAGCATGCCCTTGCCCAAGGGGCCCCCGGCTGCTACCCGAACCCACATTTGGGGGAACACCTCCTCTGGGTTAGAATGTAAATGGCGTTGCTCAGTCTTGCCTGACTCTCCATGACCAACCCACAATGCTGACCTTACTTGGTTTTCATGGCATAGATACTGGATTGCCATTTCCTTCACCAGTGGGCCACATCCTACCGCTCCTGGTATTAACAGGCGATCTCCCATCCAAATACTGACCAATGTGACCCCATGTTCCATGCCTGGGTTTGAATGCAGGAAGCTGTAGTGAAAGCACCTGCATCCTAACCCCTGCGAACCAGGGGATCCCCTTTGGGTTGCTGGGCACCCCTAACTTCTCCAATGAACCACTTGCATACTTTAACGCGTACCCAGCAACAAACTGCCCATCCTGGCACTCCCACCAGCAGTCTGAGGTACGCACCGCAAAAGGACCAGTAAGCCACCCTGTCCTGCAACCTAAATTTTTTTGTTTTTTAACCATCTGCTCTCTGCATTATCGCTACCAAGCACAGCGTGTCCAACAAAAGAGTCTCAAACGGGCAGATACATAATTGACAGTAAACCTCCTGCCCTGCGACCGTGTTATCCGAAAACACGATTTCACGTCCCTCACGCCTCTGCTGACAAGCCTGGGTAACTCTAGAAGGCAAATACCTTGTAGCACTAGACACTCTCACCAAAGCTTATATACACCCCTAAGAATTGATATAACCGAAAGGGGCAGAAGGAGTGGTGCCACTTAACACAACACTCAGCCGCCTCTCAAGTCTTCCATTATCTGAGACGCACCTACTAGCGCAGAGAGACGAATAATGAATACCCATACTATTCAAACCACTGAGGGTTAATCCTATGTACCCGGCAGAACCCAAGATGGATACCACTAAGCCCGACCCTCTGCTGCCGAGCCCATCCTAGCCAAACCCCCACCGTATTCAGGAACCTACTAACAGCAATACAAAGTCAACCAACATATAAGCCATACCTACAAGGCAATACCTAGTGTAAACCAGTCTGTGCAGAGAACCCCAGTGACAAAATCACATATAAAAAATGCTTGTCCGCATATCACATTGGTATTATAGGCATAGGTTCACTTGGCAACCTGATGCCAGCCCCTCTGCTTAACCACGCACACCTCCGCTATCCCTTGGTTTTGTCCACACACTGCCCAGGCCTCAAGTAGTCTAACTGCAACCGCCCAAGACCATAAAGAGGTAAAAGTATAATATAAAGCAATAGCACCACAAACCTCAACTAAAAGCGCACTGCCGGGAGAATTTGGCATTATAACTCCTAAGGCTTATCCGCCTCATAAACTACCCTCTTTGCTAAAGCCTGGTAATGCAACCCGAATATATGGGCTTATGGCCCCAACCGCCAGGTAACTCCCCAAGGGCGATAAGGTTGAAAATCTATAAAGCAAGCTATTAATAAGTGCTGTACTTGATGCCGTTGTTGAAGATACACCAAAATACTTTCATAATAACCCGTATATACTCCTCAGTCCGCCAATTGATAAACCAGCGCAGAGTTACGGGAAGGCCCGACATACCCTGATAGAAGCTGACAAAACAGGCAGATACATAACTTAAAATTTGTAACCCGAAATGTAACCCGCAAGACTTTTACGGCTATTAATTCGGCTGAAAATATAAATTTGATATACTTCAGCAGACCGTCCTATCCAGATACCGGCACTACATGAGTTAATACATATACTGTACTACATGGCAAGAATATAATACCCGGCTTTATGAATATTCCTAATACCGAATACAACCGATAGAATACCATTAAAACTTCTAATACTTTGAAATAAATCCCATTCTTAGTGACGGAAGCCAACAACGCCTATACAAGGCCCCGTAAACCCGTAACTATGGGATAACTAGATGTATATACAACCGCCAATCACTCTGCACAAGAGTGTTTACAGGCCTGCGTCTCCAAGCCGTAGCCTACGGCATAAATACAACTCCAGGTCTAAATAAGGCCAAATAGAAGCTCGTAGTCGTACAGTCACTCAATGACGCTACGGGCAAAGTTTAATGAGGCCAGGGCCAAGTACTAACCTGGGCATGGGAATAACTAGGTTTCTGCGTAAGCTAAATAACTCTAACCGCATGCCACCACAATGGTCCCTACAAGGCCTACTTGCTCAAGCAGCAGGAATACAGGACCAACTGTCACTAATGAAAAGAACCGCCCCCCCGGGAGAATAACTTGGGACACCCCCTTTGTGATGTTATATTAGGAGCCCATATGGGTAACGAATGGCGACTATATAAATATCCTAGCAGCCCCCCCAACCCTAACTGGCACCACTACAGCCTAGCCTTTACCGGCGACCATGAGGGGGGGGGGGGGGGTTGGGTATATTGCCAATTAAATTTTTTGGTAAAGGCTTAAAGGATGTATAATACCCGCCTGCGTATGGTTGTGTGTCAATCAGTAGAACCTACACTACGTGCCTAGCTTGAAACTACTACTTTGCCCATGGGGCGAACCCCTAACATGCATGATATTAAGTATACTCCACACTATGATAGCAGGAATATAATTAATCTAGTCCTGATATAAACCCCCAGCCCTAATGGTCAAATACATAGGTAAGAGGAGATTAACCCCCCTTTCTAGACCGCCCGTAAATGAGTTGAAAAAACTCCCCCTGCAGGCTGACTTGCAAACCAGCAACCTTAAACGGTAATGGCCCTTTTGTTAACAGGATAATAGTCCCAGCTTCCCGACCCCTACTAAGGCCATAAGGGTGAACAAGGTGGGGAGCACCTGTGTCGTGATAACCGTATACTGCCTAATACCAAGCCTGTTGCCTCCCGGCCCTAAAGGCCAAGAGCCGGGCCTAAGGGGTGAAAGCTAAAATGCCCCTGGGAGCTGCTAGGATGCGAGCTCCCACTGACAAGTTGCTGAGCCGTACAGTCTCCCTGCGGTCATCCAGCGTTCCCTAAACACTGTGTGGCAAGCCCGCGTGAGATGACTACAAATCCCTAGATCCCCCCGGGCTCCTGGCCATTCGATGACGTCACATGTTCCCGCCCGGTGGACCGCCAGGGACTAAAGCTCAGCTTCCCGCTCCTGCATAAGTTGTGACACCCTCTGCGACTGCCTGAGTCGCAGCTGACCATAATAATATAATACTATTCTATAAAGTCCTATGCTTTATACTTTAATAACCCCAAAATCTGCTAAACTTCCTACCCCTGTATGTGCCCTAATGGCAAATATCTGAGGAAAAGGGAGTGTGGAGGGAGGGGTTAAATGTAAGAAATCAAGGGTTTTATCTGAAGGGCTTTGCCTGTGGGGAGGCTGCCAAGGGCCTTACCGGCAGTCTGGGGTGAGCTGTGAGCTAGTAGTCTGATGTACATGTGTATGTGTTTAACACACTACTGACAGCTTCAGCAGTGCTACACCGTCTCCCTGCAAGCAGTCAGTGCTGACACGAGGCGGTGTAGCATGCCTGCAAGGAAAGACTACAACACCCATAATCCCCTGGCTCACCACTTCCTCACATGGTGCAGCACCACACTCGGGGCCAGAGGACCGCAGAAAGGATATTGCTCATATTTCGGAGGCTCTGTGATCCAGCCCTTAAGGGATACCTTAGTGATGTTAACTGGTTGGGGGCGCACGGGAGACTCCCAGTAAGAGATGCTATCAGATGGTGCCGTAGTGTGAAAACGGTGGAGTGCCCTCATCCCACTTGTGTAGGGGTGAGAGAGACTTTGGAACATTTATGGTTGGACTGCCCATTTGCTCAGGCCACATGGACTGCCGCGATGCCGTTCTTGAGGCATCCCTTTATGCTCACGTATGGTACAGTGGTTTATGGACTTTTTGATGCCACCTTGCCCACATCTGCATAACGTTATCTCTGGGTTTAAACCTGCCTGGTCAAACAGCAACTGTGGTCAGCGCGTTGCCGGGCGTCGATGGGACAGAAGGTCATCACAACATCTGGACTGGTTGGACGGGTGCTGGAGAGGATACGCCTTTTTGATCCAGGCTGATGACCTAGTGGAGGACTGCTGGGATCGGTGGACTTATCCAGTACACATATGACTTGTTTACATTCTCAATAGAGACGTCGTAATATAATGTTTTTTGTTTTGTTTTATTTATTTATAGGGATGTTTTTCATTGCAGGGGGTTTGCCTGGACTCTGGAGGGGTGTAGGGGGGAGGGGTCATGGTTTATTATTGTCAGGTGTTTGCACTGTGTATTAGTTAGGTCCCATGTAGGCCATTGTTTTATTGTGGTTTCTGTAATGTGATTGTTGTAAATGAGCACGTTTTCTTAATAAAAAAAGATATTAAAAAAAAAGAAAGGATATTGCTCTACTCATACCCGACTCCACAGGCTGGCACACTGCCAGTCATGTCCCCAGTAGTGATCACTGGGTCCCAGCTCAGCTGCAGGTCTTTCCCCATCAGCTTCCATGCCACAGCCAGCAGGCAGCCCACGCTGCAGGACATCAGAGCACAGCAGGTGACTGTGTAGGAGGGGAGGGAAATGTATGGGAGAAAGAAAAGGGGGCAAAGAAAGAAGAGAGGGAAAGAAAGGGGAACAAGAGAAAGGGAAACAGGGGGGGACAGAGGGACCTATCTTTACAATGGTGGTAATGGCGCCAAAGTCCTAAAACTGATTCCCCTCCCCCAGCTAGCCACCTCATACCCATACCATGGCCTGCCCAGTCAAGTGGCCCCTCCTGCCAACCACCCTGGGGTGGTCTATGGGGCCCTTCAATCCCGCAATTTTTCTCACACCCATAAATGCCAAACATAGAAGAAAATCCTAGGAGTACAGATAGGACCAGCAAGGCAGTTAAACACCTTTTCATAGCACCGTGAATGCAAATAAAAAATCAATACTGCACTTTAAAAGACGCGGGAAGTGATGAAAGACATTAGAATTAAATGCACCACAGTCTGAATCTTGCAAATCTGCAATAAAAAAATATTTTTTTAACACTTAATTTCCATGTTATATCAATATTGGTAATCAAGGATTTAATACAGGCCACCCACATGGACTAGAACAGTATTACCATTCATTTTTATTATTTTGTACATTGCCGGAGTCTGTTCGCATATCGGACTTCTAAACGCTAATTGATTGACGTTTATCCTCCATGTTTTACTGACGTCATGATGGTGATCTCATTTACTATTGGCTATTTCGACATCGGTAGTTACGGCCTTGCTTAATTGATCATGCTCTGAAATACTACTTAAGGGAGCATGTTTTACGGTTTAGGCTTTTGGACAGGTAGTTGCGGCCTTGTTCAATTGAATCGCTGGGTAACTGTTCCAATTGAATTATGTTCTGTGTTCTTCTCATAGAAGCCATTACATTACCCCCCATAACAGACCCAGGCATTTTTCTATACCTGGTTTCAGGCTTATGTTATCATGGCTAGTATCATAGCGGAAAAGTATCCAGAGAAGTGTTCTGCTCTCTTTTGTTACTTGGATGAGATAGGTGGGATACTTATGGGGGTCGGGCATGGTGGAACTATGATGAGAAGATTCACCAGAGGATGGCAGTAAGACAAAATATGCAGTGGGATGATATGGATAATTGGTAAAAAAAAAAAAAACACTCAACTCCATCCCAGTTTGTCTCCTTCTCTAGTTAGGCAGATCAGGGCCCATCCTCTTCTTCCATAGAGGGTACAAAAGTTATTGTTTTGCATGCAATGAAAGTTCTTGTAGATTTGGGTCAGCCTGCAATTTTCAGAAATATTTTTCTGAGTATGGAGTCAGCTGGAGACGCCATTATCAAAGGGACCTAAGAATGTACACCAGCGTATGGATAAAAGATTTGGATGCAGAACTTTTGTTGCATGCATTTTTTTTTTGGTTTTACTATCCATTATGTAATGTTCTGCCTTTCAATTGCTCTAGGAATTTGAAGTCAGCTGACCAATTCCTGAATCTGCTACTACATACATTGTTGTCAAAGGGTTTATCAAGATAGCAAAGGGGCTCCTTTTGACAAATCTTCTATTATATCAAGCTTCATTAGGCGTCTTGCTGATTTTAAAACATCAGTTTCACATAAGTTTTTTTTCATAAGGAATGAATTCATCTTAATGAGGTAGGTCTTAGAATTGTTATACTTGCCCTTTCTAAGGGAATAAAGCAGGCCTTAGCTATATGGTTTGACGGTGATCAGACATGTTAGTCTGGCCTTGTGGTTGGAGCGCTTGCTCTTTGTTAGGGAATTTCATATCTGCCATAGCTTTATGTGGCTGGGAAAGCTATTTTCTCCAGATCATAGGGTTCCTGGAGATAGTATAGGTGTCAGGTCCCCATTTTGAAATAAATAAAGCTATGGCCTGTTTTTATTTCAACCCTGTTGTCAGCCTCATTATTTTGTGGATTATTATAGAGGGGTTGATCATTTGGGTGAGGTGATTTCTGGATGAATATCAAGGGTAATCAGATTATGTGGTTTAATGTTAAAAGTTCATAAGTTTCTGTTTGGGCTGTTCTCTTTGGGCATGGGGTTTCCATGAGTTATCCCTAACATTGGTAGGCAAGCACTGCTTGTTTGTTTTGGTAATTGTTAACTGAGATAGTTTAATAAAAGAAGCTGTGGCCATATCTACCTAAATCAAGATCAATTTAATTTTTTGTGTTGATATATATCCTTGGTTGACTGTACCAGGATCAATGGTAGAGCATTTGGTAGTAGTGAATAAATGAAAGGACCACTGCAGTTATGAAAAAGACACGTTTGTCACATATCTACCACACTAACAATATCAGCGCTATGTGAGCATGGACATAGAACAAAACAACACATTATGGGCACTCAATCAGAGAAAGAACTAACCCTAATAGGTTTGTTCTACGAACATGATAACCCAGCAACCTCTTTTAGCTCCCCTGTGCTGTTTAAAGACAGAAATATCATGTAATATATCAGTCTGGTCTCAATCAACAGAGTGATCTAGCCCCCAAAAAACAGGCAATTCTACCCTGAATAGGAGAAACGGCAAACCCCAATAAGTGTTTGCCTTCATTGAGCCCCAGTGGGGTTTAGCTGAACTCCCTAAGACAAAGTGAGCAAGTGGTCCATGTCTGGAACCCCTATCACCCTTAGGGAGACTAAACCCCAAGGGTCATGAAAAAAAAGCGCATTAGAGGTGTTTAATCAGAGAAAGAACTTTTTTGGACTTTTGGTTGTACGTCACACAGTATTATTGTTTTTTGTTAATATTTTTGAGTGGCTTCTTTTGCATTCCAAGTATCAGCGTTCTATGTTTCTCACATCTATTGTACGGTCCAGCTAGATTTGGGGTATCTCTTAAAGAGCCTTACAGGGAGGAAGACCCACCGAGGTCACATGCCTGCTCTTTCTTGCTATCCCTATTTTGAGTAAATAGAAAAGGAAAATATATTTTTTTGAGAATCTTAGGATTTTTGAAAACTATGAAAAGGATATTTGAAGTTCACTCTCCATTTTTACAGCCACGTCACTTTAAAATGTCATATAATTAAACAGTTTTTAGTACTCATGTGGTATTTCTTATTAGCTGTTGTATTGTATTTACTTATGCAAATGACCTTTGGGGTTTTGGCACCTTAAGGGTAATAGGTGGCTCCAGATATGGACTCCTTTCTCACTGTGGCTTAGTGACTATAGTTACACCTCACTGATGACTCCCAAGAGAGGCCGAAACTTATGCTTGGGGTTTGCTGGTGGTTCCGGAAGAACTGCCTGGTATTTCGGGACTGGATCACTCTTTTGATTGAGACCAGACTGATCTACTACAGGATATTTCTCCATGTAAAGGGTGCTATACTCTGAGCAGGTTACCAGGCCTATATAACCAACCTACTTCTGGTGTTGAATCTTGGATCAAGCTCCTTAAGCCATGGACATAGCATTTTTGTGGAAAAATCTGACATTTTAAAGACTCTGTTTATGAGTACAGGAGTCCATTTTATGTTTAATATATCCAGACAATTTGAGTATATTTATAGTTATCAGTGGAGGGAGAAGTGGGGAGGAGGGAACAGGGAGAAGTCCAGAATATTTGTTTAATAACTGGATAGGATTAACATTGACACCACATCCTTCTTCCTCACTGACCCAGAATCAGATACCTTGCATCATTTAATGCAACCATAACTCTCCAGAAAGTTAAACACCCTTCTCACACACACAACTTCAGCAAACGCGTCATGGGGCGCCCCAGGGCCTTGCATAAGCATGCATTTTCTTTTGTTAAAAACTCTGTATGGCTTTTTTTAAGCATCATTGTGTGGTGGTCCTATAAAACTATTCATAATTGCACAAGGCTAACATCTAGCTAAATGCTAATAAAAAAGGGGTTGTGGTTGGTGAAGTATAGCGGAATCCCCTTAAAATACTGCATTGGTCATTTAAATAGTTAAATAGCTAAACTTGATAACAGACAAAATGTTTCCAGAAAGCAAATGCATAAATACAACCTTTACATTTTTTAATTTTAGATGCAATTATTCTTTACTGTGTGGTGCTATTTTCTCTCTTGTGTTAATTTTTCCCCTCTGGATGTGTATGAGTAAACTAATGAGCTTTTAAATAGTCTTGTATATGAAATGTACTAAATTAGAGGCCTGTTTTCAAATGTAGCTCTTTGGAAGCATATATTTTAAATATAAGACTAAAGGCGTCCTTTTTAAAAAGCTTTGTAGTAGCTTAATGGAACAGGAAGTAACACATACCGTATATGTTTGTTTCTTTCCTCAATTGTTCTAACCACAGAAAATCTACAGAAAATGTATCAAAAAGATTCTGTGTCCGACATTTTGCTATTAACGGCCATCATTAGACACCAGTGTAGTTTCAAATTGATTAAATATTAATTTACAGAGTAACTGAGGTTGAAAAAAGACTTTTAGTCCATCAAGATCTCCTCTGATCTTCAGTATTCAGATTAATTATTAATTGTTAATTCATCCAGAGGAAGGCAAACAGAAAAAAAACACAAGTGAAACTTTGCCTTTTGTCACAAAAGGGGAAAACAAATGTAATTCCTTCCTAACTTCAGATACTACGTTTAGATTCCTCCCTGGATCAATACTCCCTCCCTAATTATCCAGGATAACCCTGAATTCCCTTTTTATTTAGAAATATATCCAATCCTTTTTTAAAGTTATCTATCAAATCCACTGTCACCACCTGCTTTGGTAGAGAATTTCACAGTGTAACCACCCATACTGTGAAGAACCCTTTTCTTTCTTTTTACTTCCAACCTCAAAGGGTGTCCTCTTGTCAGTTGAAAACCTCTTGGCTCAAAAAGTTCATTTGACAAAGCCTTATCTTTTTTTTTTTTTTTTTTAATTTTTTAATTTTATCAATTATTTTGTACATATAGAGAAGTGGAGCAGCTAATAACATATATGTAAATACCACATACAAGAGAGTGTAACAAAAAATACAAGAACCTAATCTTATCGTCGCCGCATCCTTGGTAACTCTCGAGTTTTAAGTATGTTTTTAGAATCAACAGAAAACAACAAAAAAAAAAAAAAAAAAAAAAAGAAAAAGAAAAGAAAAGAAAAAGAAAAGAAAAGAAAAGAAAAAAAGAAAATCTTCCCTCTTTCCTCCTCTTTAACCCTTCTTCCTCCTCTCCTTTAGGGTTTGTCGTGGAAACACTATCAATGAAAGTATCATCATCATAACTTTTCTAACATATTGTCAAAAATTGGTCCCACAGCTGCCATTTTATTAAGCGAGTGGCCTTAGGGAAGTTATCTCTGGCGTTATCGCACCAGTCTAATCTCATCATTTCTCTGTTCTTTGAGATAGTAGTCTCTAATTCTTTCCACAAGGGTACTTGAGGCTGTTTCCAATATTTCACTAATAACCATTTAGCAACTAAACATATGTGTGATATTAATAGTCTTTCCCCTAATGGGAAGATTTCCAATTGCGAGTGTAATATAAACATTAACGGATTACAAGAAATTTGTTTACCAGTAAGAGTCGATAGTTCTTTGCTTACTTTCGTCCAAAATGTTTTGATTTTTTTACAGTCCCACCACATATGGATAGTTGTACCTGGTAGTCCACATTGTTTCCAGCATAAGCCATCTAAATTACTATATATTCTTTTAAGTTTATTGGGGACATAGTACCATCTATGGATTAATTTGATCATCATTTCATTATATGAGGAGTTAATTGATGAGTTCTTAATAATACCAAAAATTTTAGTCCAGTCTTCCTCTTTTATTATAGTTTTCAGGTCAGCTTCCCAGGCTAATATACCCAAACTCTTTTCCAAGGGAATATTTTCGTCAATTATATTGCTAAATTTGGAAATTATATGTGACGATTCACCTTTAATTAGATATTCTTCCATTTTCCAGATTTTATTCATATTATTAATTTTATATCATTGAAGAGTAAGGTATCTTTGTAGTCCTTCATATTCTAACCACGTTATTTTATCTAGATTAAATTTTTCTTTAAGTCTTTTCAATTCCATTAGACTACCTTTTTCAAATAGATCTCCCACATTTCTAATATTATGTAGTTTTAATAAAGTTAAGAGTAATCCATTCGATTTATTATTAAGGAAGTCAATTGGTGCTGCCAAGGAAGGTGACTGTATCAATGCGAGTTTTATTTTATTATTGTGCCATATGTTAATAATATATTTAATATTAGTAGGTAATTCTGAACTCCCCTTCTGTTTATACTTAGTACTCCATAATATATTTTTTATTGGAGATCTTCCCGCTAGGGAGTCCTCTATTGTTAGCCATCTTGGAGTATCCTGTTTATAGTTATATCCAGCTGCTTGTGTAAGTATAATTTTTTTATTTAGTTCTTTGATAGAGGGAGAACTTAATCCCCCTTTCTCCAGTTTCTTGCAAATTATAATTTTTTTAATTCTTGGTTTTTTCCCCTGGTATATAAAGTCGTCTAATGTTTCTTGCATGATCTTTATGTAATAAGCCGGTATTTTACCCGGGAGGCATCTCATTATATATGTGATTTTTGGGAGTAAACTCATATTAACAGCATTTATTCTAGATAACCATGATATCTGCAGGGGTCTCCAATCATTCAACTGATTTCTTATTTTTTTCAGTATATCATTATAGTTATCTTTAAAGATATTTCTTATATGATCTGGGAATCTAACCCCCAGATGTACTATATGAGAGGACTTCCAGCAGTAGGGGTATAAATTTACTAACCTATTTTTTTCCTCTAATGGAATATTATAGGTCAGTACTTCCGTTTTCTGTTGGTTAATTTTAAAATAGGAGAATTTACCAAATTCTTCCAAGCTGGTCTGTAGAGCTCTACAGGAGTGTTCAGGATTTGTTATTGTCATTATTATATCATCAGCATATGCCATTATTTTGTATTCCTCTTGTCCTATTTTAATCCCTCTAATTTCTGTAGAGTCTCTAATCTTGATCAATAAAGGTTCAAGAAATAGGACAAAAAGCAATGGAGACAATGGACAGCCCTGACGCGTGCCGTTCGATATTAGGAATTTGTCAGAGCTGAATTGTGAAGATGAGATATGTGCTATAGTATTTAAATAGAGGGGTTTAATTGCTGACAAAGCGAAACTTTTCAAGCCAAAACTCTCCAAAACACTCTCTAGGAAATCCCACCTGACCCTGTCAAAGGCTTTCTCTGCATCTAATGACAGGGTCAGGGAGGAGATCCTTTTTCTTTTTATATAGTATAAGGTATCTAACAGACGTCTGGTATTATCTGACGCTTGTCTATTCGGAATGAATCCTGTTTGATCTAAATGTATTAAAGAAGGTATAATCTTGCTTAGTCTATTAGCTAAAATTTTAGCGTAGATTTTAATATCGACATTAATTAGGGAGATTGGGCGATAGTTTTTGTAGTCTTCGGGATTTTTTCCTTGTTTCAATATGTTAACTATTTTTATTTCCGTTAGCTCTGGAGGCATCCCTCCTTCTTGTTTTATCTCATTGAAGAGATTGCATAAAGTACAGTTTAATTCTTTACTAAGATATCGGTAAAATAAATTATTAAATCCGTCTACCCCAGGTGTTTTATTTTTTTTATTTTTGGACACGATTTCCGTTATCTCTATACTTTCTATTGGTTTGTTCAGAAAGCTAAGTTGAGCTTCCGATACTTTGGGGAACTTTATATTGTCTAGGTATTGTTTAATCTCTTCTATCCCTGGCTTAACCAATTGACGATCTTTCTCTAGATTATATAGATTACTATAATAATCCTGAAATACTAATCCTATCTTATCTGGATGGGATTGTAAAATGTTATTAGAATCTAGAATTTTTTCAATATTGTTTTTAATATACTGTTTTTTCAATTTGTTAGCCAGGAATTTACCTGATTTGCCCCCTTCAAAAAATTGTGTTTGTTGAAATTTCCATAATATTTTATCTGATTGAAGCTGGAGAATTTTTTGTATTTGGGTATTTATGTCTTTTATTACTTTACTATTTTCACTATTTGGTGTCTCCCTAAAGATATCTTTCATCTTGTTTAATTCCAAATACAGGTTCCTTAAAGACTTGCCTCTTAACCTTTTTACTTCGGCTGCTTTAGCAATAAATATACCCCTCATATATGCTTTATACGTACACCACAGGGTTATATCTGAGTTAACTGATGGCTTGTTAATTTTTAGAAATTCCAATGTTTCTTTTTTCAGGTATGCTACAAATTTCTCATCCTTCAAAAACCAAGAGTCCAATTTCCAACTACTCTTTTTCCTTTGAATGTTTGTATGTAGGTCTTGAATAATTAGTTCGTTTAAGGAGTGGTCTGACCATGGGGTAGGGCGGATGTTTATCTTTTTAATTACTTTTAAGGTTGGAAGGTCAGTTAATATATAATCTATTCTGGAGAATGAGTTATGTCTGTATAAGAAGTGGGTATATTCTCGTACACCTGGATGTAAGATCCTCCATGAGTCTATCAAGTTGTTATCTTCTTTTATTTTACGGAATGCTTTTGAGATACTGTTTGTTTGTAGTACTACTTTTTTAGGTCCGACTATTTGTTTGTCTAAATTTTCGTCAAATATCATATTAAAGTCACCACATATTATTAGCAAGCCTCCTTTGATTTTATTAATTTCTTTAAGAAGTTTCCTAAGGAAGCCTATTTGACCTTTGTTTGGTAGATAAGTATTAACCAATGTTATTAAGCATCCATCAATCTGTCCAGTCCATATTATATATCTACCCTCTGGGTCGATCTTACTGCCTTCTTCTGAAATTTTCAAGCTATTTTTAAATAAGATAGAGACCCCTTTTGATTTTTTCTTAAAGGTAGAGTCTAATCTATTTGTGTATTTATTATTATTCATATATTTTAGATTTTCCTGTTTTAAGTGGGTTTCTTGCAGACATAAAATTTCCGCATTTAATTTGTAATACTCTAAAAAGGCCGTTTTTCTTTTTGTTGGGGAATTCAGACCATTAACGTTATGTGAAATTATTTTTATTTGCATTTTACTTTGTTAAAAAGGTATGTCCAATATTCTTTGATTGTTTCCACAACTCGAGAGGGAAGGAGAAGAGAAGAAAAAAAAAAAAAAGGAAAAAACAATACATATAATAAAAAGCCGCCCCACATGACTGTCAAAATAAACTTAAAAACCAGCTGCAAATTGAGAAAAGATGTCAGCTGATATTTTGCAAGACGCATTAGATATTACGAAGTGAAGATATGTCGCTCAGTTACTGAGCGAGGGGGAGGGATCCAGGGTACATAGAATATAAATAGGGGTACAGGGGAACATAAAAAATATAATACATTTGCTACAAGCCTTCTTTGTGATAAATATCCTCCTTTCTCTCCTCTTTCTCCTCTCTCTCTAATCCTCGAACGGTCTAAGAGGGAAATCTCCTTAATCCCATATTATAAATTTTATCATCCTTTTTTTTCTCTTTTTTCTTTTCCTTTTTTCCTTCTTTTTTACCTTAACTTATCTCCCCCTAATATAGTCATATCTATATAATTCCGAGTGTTCCCCTTCCGTCTACTGACTGGGCTATATTTGTAATATTCTTAGAGGTACAAAAAAATGTACTTATTTATCTTTTCTAACTAATAGTTTGAGTTTTATGTGATAAACTAAAAAAAAAAAGAAAAAAAAAATTATATATATATATTTCTATTGTGTTATAACCCTCTGACTATAATCATTCTGTGATAATCTTTGTGTTTAATAGTATCTACCTATCATCCTTCACCTAATTACTAATTTCAAATATTTATTCCTATACGCTATATACTAGTGTTACTAATTTTGTCTTAATCTCCCATCCGTTTAAATTTAAGATCCTTCCAAGATCATTTTAATTATCTAACGGTAACCCATTTATTTAAAAGTCTTTATGTTAGCAAGTATTTATCTATCCCCCTTACCTTACTACTAGTAGTGAGTCCTATTCTTACTCCCTATCTCTTACTTTATACTTCTTACTCCCAAACTTATCAAGTACCCATGTCCCGAGTCTACGGTTGCCAGAGATTATATATCATTTTTTTTTCCAATCCAAGTTTCTTGCTCTCAATTCCAAATTTTTAACACCCTCTATATTGTTCTCTATATGTATATCCCATTCCTTTAGTGTTTCTATAGCCTCTTGGACTGAATTTATTTTAACCCATTTTAAATCTTTATAAATTAATAAGCCTGTTGGCTGCGCCCATTTATATCTAATTTCTTTTAGCCTGAGTGTTCTGGTAATTTGTGTAAATTCTCTTCTTTTCCCCAGTGTATATGCCGATAGATCTTGAAATATTTTTATATTATCATATGGATGGTCTAGTTGTTTCTTTAAAAAGGCATTTTTTAAGACCCTTTCTTTTGAAGAGAAAAAATGTAATTTTGATATAATGTCTCTAGGGATGGATTTATCCATTGTTTTAGCCAAAGGAAGTCTATACAGTTCATCCATTATCCATTGGTCTTTCTTTAACTCCGGTACCAGGTGGTTAAATAACCCTTTAACGTATGTTTCCAGAGCTTCTCCTTGTAATGTTTCCGATATCCCTCTTAAACGTAGATTATTCTTTCTTGATTTATTCTCCAAGTTATTAATTTTTATACAGAGTTCCTCATTTTTGTTTTCTAAGTCGGTTAAACAATTGAGGATAGCCTTATTATCCATTATAATTTTATCGCATACATTTTCATTGGCTTCGATTCTTAAAGATATATTATTGATAGATTCGGTGATTTCAGACATTTGTTTTGAGAGGTCTCTAGTCAAGTTAACTTGGAATTCTTTTAAAATGGACTTTAATTTAGAACATGTAAGAATTTCTTCTTCATGAGTGGAGTCAACTTCCAGATTACCCTGGGGCGATTTTTCAGGATACTGATTTTCTATAAGATCTAAACTAGTATCCGCATGAGAGGGGAAAAGAAGTTTGCTTGTTTTGTTGTGTCTTTTATTTTCTCTTTTAGTCTTGTTTTGTTGACTGTATTACTTTTTTTGTTTGACATTATTAGACTTTATTTTTTAGTCTTCTTGTTTTTATTTATTGCTTTCTTTGAGGGCCCTTTTCTTACTTTCTTTCCTCTTATCCTTCCTTTTTCCCCTCACTTTCCCCTTTGCTCCTTCTTTTTACTCTCTTTCTTCCCCCCTTTCCTCCTTTTTCCTCTTCACTCCTTACTCCACTGCTTTCTTCTCTTTCCTCTCTCCTTCTTTCCCTTAGGCAAGTAGTTATTTTCCTTTTTACTGATTTATCGGTAGGGGAAGTATCTTTTAAAGGGGAGAAGAGTCTTATTTTCAGAGGATATAATACTTCAGTATTATTTAGTGGTTTTAATTGTTCCTTTTAGGAGAATATTTATCAGACCTCCCAGATAGTTGTTTCAAAGAAGTTACTGTGTACTAAATCTTCTAAGTCTTCAACTTATAATTTTATTTAATAACCGTCTTTGGTAAGGGCTCTTGAACCACCCTTTTACTTAGTCTTTATGCAGGCGATATTTAATGTGTTAGTTCCCGCATTACTCTACTTTATTTCTTTTTCATCACAGTTACATTGTCCATATACCATCAGATAGAGAAAAAAAGGGCCATATCAGCCACGGCCAAGCCACTTACCCTTCCTCCCAGTCAGGACAGACCCAGCACGGGCCCTCACGGGCGTTTTCCTTTACTCCAGCTCACCACACTTACTGTCCACACTCCAAACGGAGCTCTCAAAGTGCGAGGTAGAGGGTGAGTGACGATAAAAGTTAATTATATGCCAGCTATGCTGGCTCTTCCTGATCAATATAGTCTTGCCTGGTAGATCTTTCCAGGCCCCTACTGTGTAGGGCTGTGCATATAGATTTTCACAAATGTTATCACAGGGATTTTACTCCAGCAGCTGTAGTCTATTTTCGCGGGGTTTTCCCTCCGCACTGTTATACTGCGCCAGTCTTTATTTTTTTTATTTTTTTATTTTTCTTCCTTCTAGGGGGTCTGTCCTGGAAGGGGGTATCCCAGGGCTCTTACCTAAGTGGCTGTTCGCTCCCTCACCAGCCTATGTCAGGCTGTATCTGGTTTGCAGGCATTAATCAATTTCGGGTAGTATCTCTGTGCAGGGGAGAGACATGTCTCTCTGGCGTCCGTTCCCCCTGCAAACTGACACGGCAGTCTCACGCTGGCGTGCGTATCACATCACTTCCGGCGTCTCCGACAAAGCCTTATCTTGACCCCTGATATATTTATATAAGGTAATCAAATCCCCTTATTAGTTTTGTTGCTCTTCTCTGTACTTTATCCTGCTCTAAAATGTCCTTTTTATGAAGCGGTGCCCAAAATTATCCTCCATATTCCAAATGAGGGCGTATTAGGGATTTGTATAGTGGCAGAATTATATTTGCTTCCCTGGTTTCTATTCAGGATCACTCTGATTGAACCCCGGTGAATTAATCCATTTCATTTATTCTAATTAATCTACCAGGGCTCAACCTGAGAGATATAGAAATCTGGGACTGTTGGTGACTTAGTAGGTCCGAGTTGCCCACCACTGAGCTAGAATGTGGACAATCCCTTATTAGATCATCAGATACATTTTCACATCTAGCTAATTTTATCCGTACATCCAACCCCTACTTGTTTGCTGCTCGGCTGGCTTGACTAAACCCTGCTCCCCACATGGGACTTCTATCTTCTCCTAGGATAAACCTGTTATTGGCCAAACAAATCTTAATTATTATGGTTATATTTGTGTGTATTGGGAAACATATAAGTTGTCCTATTTGGAAATGTGCTCCTGATTTATTGCCTGTGTCACTTTGTGTAGAGGGTCTGGACTTCTTGGTACTTGTCATTGGAATAAGTCATCCACAACAAGTGTAGAGTGTGTTGTATATCACTATTGAGAACATTATACTAGATATGGCTCTTATTAACCTCTATCCTCACAATAAGCATCACTCTAAATGCTAACATCTACATTTTAAAATCTCTTTGATTAGGATTATTACATTTTTTCCTTACCTAAAATTAAAATACAGGAAAAGACCAACAAAACATTAAAATGTACTACCAGCACTAAATACCTTAAATTGCATTTAATTAATTACATTTTTGTACCTGTTTAACCCTACTGGTTGATAATAACTCTCTCTACTTTACAGGTATTTTAGTGATATTTTTAGCTGTGTAAAAAGTATTAGTCAAATAAGGTGTTAAAACTGTTGTGTGCTTTTCATTTGAGCACTGTTTTACTTTCATGTCCACAAAGTTGAATAGCCACTGAAAGTATAAATATATTTTCAACTTAACATATTATTTAGTATTAATAGGGAGCAGGAAAAATGCATTTAAAAATGAAATTATTTAAAAAATGGCATTATTTATATCTAAAGAGCAGGTAGGAGAAACATTTCACACCTGCCACATCAAGATTATTGAAACACCCAGCAAAACCTTATAGACTTTCAGCCCCAATAAATTTGAAGCCCGTATCGGCATTGGCACACCTGCAAAGGCTGCAGGCTTGAAATTCGGCTGCGTTACAGAGCTATTCATTTGAACCATGCCACGACCAACGGGCCGGAGACACAAAACCATAAACCATTCTTGCACATGTTGGATGTGAGGCCGTGAACATGATCAATTAGTCAAACCCGTATTTACAGATTTAAACAGAGCCAATAGCAAATGAGATCATCATCATTATGTCACTGAAAAATGGAGGTTGGATTTCAAAGCCTTACGGGTTTCAATTACTCTCTACAACGATCACCACACAAACCAGGCACTCACACCATACTGAGGATCGCCAGTAATCGTGAAACAGCACTGTATGTGGTTAAGTGACCTAGTTTGTGAAAAATCCATCCGTTGCTATGTCTAAAACTGTGAAATACAGTAACCATATGCTTTAAAGGAGCCATGTTTAAAATGGTTTGGATTGATAGAGTGATGGTGCATTATGTGGCCTCATTTGCATGTCCTGCCCAGTTTTCCCAGACTGCAGTGCATATACTGTATTTCTGAGAAATTTGAGCATGAAATAAGTTTTCATCAACTTATTTTTAGACATTCAAATAGAATCACTAATGTACTATTCCTTATTTGTACTACTATATATATATATATATATATATATATATATATATATATATATATATATCACATACATAGTTGTGAGCAGGCGGTTTGTTGCTAATGCTGTGGGCTCGCAAAATTTACGAAACAAAACTATGAGAGGCGTTACGACCCATTACAAACTCGCAAAAAACGCCCGAAACCCGCGCATATGAAAACATGAAAAACACAATAAATACACACAACAACCCAGGACCTTGAAAACTGAAGTTACACCAAAATTTAACTTGAAACAAAAGAGTTTACACACCTGAAAATCCCCTAAGCGAGAGAAAAAATGGCAGCCAAAGAAAACGAGGCTACAGCACTCTAAAGACGCAAAACACCACCAAACACCTACGGATTTTCTGAAAAAGACATATGAGATCAGAAAACAAGAACGCAACCCGCGCAACCTGAAAAACATTACAAACACAATAAATACACACAACAAACACATAAAAAGCTTACCCACAGCAAGGGGGGCACCCAGGACAGCTGCAAGGGAAGTTACACCTCGTTTTAAGTCCAAATTTCGGAGTTTAGACACCCGAAAATCACCTAAGCAAGAGAAAAAATGGCCGCCGAACAAAACGAAAACGAGGCTAAAGGACCCTAAACACGCCACCAAACACCTATGGATTTTCCCAAAAAGTCGGAACGACATCCGAAAACAAAGAAGCAAAATCAGCCACAGCCGCATACCACACATTAGGCGCCATTTTAGAACACTAATTTATGCAATCCAGAAGTACACAGCTACCCTAACGGATTTGCCTCGCGCACGCACACTATTACACTGCACACATTCATGACGCTTACACAGCAGCTCCACAGCACTGATGCTGCAGCAACATCAAAACAGATTGCCAGCTCTTCAACAGAATGCTTCCTGCATATATTACTTCACAATAGGTAAAGTATATTAATTTCTTATTTTATTAATTATTCATTGCCATACCGAAAAAAAACACCAACGCTGCTCATAGCACACAAACAACTAAGAGCCTCTCAATGAGTGCCGAAGGCGCTCATTGCGAGCCACACGATGAGCACCGAAGACACTCAGCGCGAGGCTCGCAATGAGAGCCAAAGGATCTTAAAACACCAACAAAATTAATTTACCAAACAAACAACATTACCTGCCTTACAATCTTATTGCCGACATTTTTTGACGGGCAAGTCGCTAGTAACTATATATTGGAGGGGCTAAGTTATGAAGAAAGACTAACCAAATTAAACGTATTTTCTCTCGAAAAAAGGTGTCAAAGAGGAGATATGATTACCTTATATATTGTAAATAAATCCAGGGTCAGTATAAAGATTTGTCAAGTGAACTTTTTGTGCCAAGAGGTTTTTAACTGACAAGGGGACATCCTTTGTGATTAGAAGTAAAATGATTTCACCTTAAAGAAAGAAAAGGGTTCTTCACAGTAAGGGTGGTTAATCTGTGGAATTCTCTACCAAGGGAGGTGGTGACAGTGCGTTTGATAGATAACTAAATGGATTGGATATATTTTTAAATAAAAAGAGCATTTAGGGATATCCTGGATAATTAGAGAGGGAGTACTGATCCAGGGAGGTATCCGATCGCCAGTATCTGGACCAGGAAGGAATTTATATTTTTTCCCCCTTTTGAGACCATTGGCAAAGTTTAACTTGAGAGTTTTTCTGTTTGCCTTCCTCTGGATTACTTAACAATTAACAATTAATCTGCATATTGCGGATCAGAGGAGAGCTAAAAAGGTTGAAATGAATGGACTAAAAGTATTTTTTCAACCTCAATTACTATGTAACTATGTAACTATATTCACACACACACACATTGGTGGCATTACTGTGGCCAATCAGGTTGCAGGGGTGTGTGTCGCATTCAAGTTAATGGGAAGACTGCTTACATTCCTAGTTTTCTTACATTTCTTTGTAATTTTTGTAATCTCATATGGCAGAAAATTCATGTTTCTGCATTCTTGCCTCCCTGTAGTTTAAACAATGTAGAGCTGCTTTGGGTTAACTGGTTAGTACATTGTAAACTTATCCCAGGAAAAAGCTGCTATCAATCACTGGCTTCCCCGCACCACGTGCAGGATCTGACTATCTGTCATTACTCATGCAGTATCCAGTAACTTTGTATGTAAAACTTTAGATTTTATATCTGTTATTAGTGTAAGAAAAATATATAATTTTAACATATAATACCACAAAGAGTGCTTACAGTGAGGTGAATGGCCCTTTAACTTCACAATTTCCGAGAGTTTTTCCAGCCTTAATTTGACTCCATCCTACGCTGCACCCCTTAGTTTCATTTGGAGACTTTTTGTGTTAGTTTTATTTTCAGAAAGGCAGATAGCTCATGGCTGAGCAAGTGAGGGGTCTGGGTTTTTAGGAGCATAGGATGAGATTGAGTTACATGATTCACTATTCAAATTAAGTGGCTTGGGCTTAGTTGACCATTTTTCTTGGTTATACAATTTGTCCTCTTCTCATTTTTTCAGTCAGCGAGAAGGAGCACATGCAGACGTAATCGCTACCTCTCAAATGATATTTTATGGCGTCTCCTTTTATAGATCTTGATCAGCTTTGTGATCAAGATAACATAAAGGCCCCCAGGGGCTTGCTTCTTTGATGCCCACTTTCACATTAACTCATTTTCAAAATAATTCTCCCTCTTTTGGCCCATCCATGATTCCTCCTTTATCCCAAATTGTTCCAGCTTTATACTGTTAGGAGTAGAGCTGTTACGAGGTCCTCTGAATAGACTCAATCCATCTATCTGTACCTGTGACAAGAAGAAGAGGAATATCTGTTCCAATGTTGGAAGGCCTCTGTGTGGCCTCCTGCTGATCCGGATTCATGAAGATGCTGTAGTGCTATTCCAACGTACTCTGCACCCATTATGTAATTTCCACTTGCAGAGGTAAGTAGTGAGTCTGCCATTGTCAGAAGCCTTGGGGGGGGGGGGGGGGGGGGGGTTGCACAGCAGGGGCAGAATAATATAAAAGCACAATCTAAGAAGAAGAGGGAGCAATGCAAATGTGCTAGAGGTTCCACTTCACAAGCTAGCAGAAAAGGGCTGCATGCATAGCTCAATAAAGCCTACTGGAGAGAAATCTACAACTTAGACAGGCTTAAGGACTACTGAAAGTTCCACAGACCAATGAGATGCATAGTGTCAGAGGCTCAGAATAATGTGTTATTTCCTCCTTTAGGGCAAAATGAATTGGATCAAGGAACAGAGTATGAGAGATGAAATTAATGACCACTTTATCCACTTCATTTAATAAAGAGAGGGGCACCATGCAGAGGTTAGGTCTATATCTAGAGAGCATTTTGATTGTGAGAGCAGACATACAAATATTAGAGGTCATGAATCGTCAAGAAATAAACAGAATTTCAGAAATAAATCTAGCAGAAATAGATACCATAGACAGATATATCTAGACAGATAGGTCTAATATTAGGAGGGAGAGGTGTGCTATTTCCAGTCCCAGGTCCTATCATATGTAATATCAGCAGGGGTAGCAGTATGGCCCTTCTTCTTACAGAGCCCAGGCATCGTGGCAACAGGAGAGGGCTCAGTTTCTTGAGGCACCAGCAACATCAGGAGGGATGAGGCCCATTACAACTCCTGCTCCGACAACTCCTGTTCCGGTGTCTTCTAATATGAATACACTAAACACAAATCTTAATGCAAAAAGTGGGGATTCTAATGTAGTGTTTATGGGTTCTTGTTGAATTTTTGCAATTAAGTATGGATTTTGTGTCTATAGCACTGTTAACAATTGCAGCCTTGAAACATTAAAGGAGGAGGTAGGACGGAGTTATGTTTTTGTGCACTCACACTGATGAGCAGCAGTAACCGCAAAACAGTTCTGTCTGTGGGTAGGTCTCCTGACTTGTGCATAATCCATCCGGTGCTGTGCTTAAAGCTGTGAAATACATTGAGCATATGCTTAAAAGGAGCCATGTATAAAATGGTTTTGGATTAGCAAAGTGAGCGTGATTTGTAGTCTCATTTGCATGTCCCCACCTCCAGTCTCCAAAAGTGCAATGTAACAAATGTAATTCTGAGAAACTGGAGCAGGAAATAAGTTTATTAACTTATTTTTTAGACATTCAATTGTAATAATAAATGTACTATTCATTGTTTGTACCAACGTGTATATATATATATATATATATATATATATATATATATATAAATAATACAGGCATACAGTCAGTGGCAGAGTTGGGGTCAACTAAAATCACAATTATATGTAGGTGGTCAGATCACCTTTATATAAAGCAATTATCTGCCACCCTCATCTAATAAATTAAGATTCCTCATTTACTTCTAGTAGCAGAGGGCCCTTATTCATTTATGGGCCCCGTTGCTTTGCACGGAACCAGCAGTATAGCAGCACTCCCCGATCGAGGGTGAATGTGGGGATCCCCAGCAATGGGGGGTTAATTATAGTTGCCGGTGGGGGTACTTAAAGCACCCCCGCTGCTGGCTTTAACTGTCTGTCTGCCGCGGGCCCTTTAAGGACCCACAGCAGGGACTCGACACCTTCTAAATGCAGTGGGGGACACGATCACAACCCGACTGCAAGGGTTAATGTTGGGACAATGCAAGGGGGTCCCCCATGGGTTTAATGTTTGGGGACCCCAGCATGGGGTTAATGTGAAGCTTATCTTGGATCTCTTATGTGGGGGTTTGGCAAAGTTGTACGTGGCTGGCAGTGTTTTGCGCAGTTCGGGTTGAGGAGCCTCATTTTCATTTTTTTACGCCGACATTTTTTTTTTTACTAGAGTGACCCAGTCCCGAAATACCAGGCAATTGTACCCTGAACAGGAGAAACAGCAAACCGTATTTTGGGGCTGTGTCACTCTAGTGAGTGGGACCAGACTGATATACTACAGGATATTTCTCCCTGTGAAGGCCACACATGAACTAAAAGAGGTTGCTCTAAGAGTAGGTTATCATGTCCATAGAACTAACCTATTAAGGTTAGTCCGTTCTCTGATTGAGCACCTCTGACTCTGCTGTTTTGTTCTTTAGCATATTGTAATCAATGTCAAAGTAACTGAGTAACTGACAGCTACTGCAGCCAAAAGGAGGCAGTCATCCATGAAAGGGCAGGATTTGCTGTGAGGAGTCTAGCAGTAGGGGAAAGCTGGACAAACCCATCCCCATGGGACAAAGGAATTTTAGTCCCAAAACTTGACAGTACCACAATATTCGGGACAATTTGAAGTCATATTTTAATACTGAGTTGGGAAAAAAACTTTCAGAGTCTCTTTCAGTGATCTTCCAGTTTAATATGTACATTACTCTTTGTGAAGAACTAGTATTGGCAATGGGTGACATGTTATCAGAAATAACTTGGCAAGGACACAAGCTTGCGTGTGGCCACTAAGGGCTACCTCCCAGTTAATTGTTCTCACACTTTGATGGGGGTAGAAAAAAACAGCGCAATTGGAGGTTTACAAATTGATGTTGGAAAATAAGTTTAATGTTGAGTTTTCCTTTTCTATATCATTGAATATGGATTTTATTAGAGATCAATGTCTAATTAAAACATATACCTTGATTTGTTACGGCATTACAACGGTCCTTTAGGATCTTTTCGAAAAATGGTTTTACGTTCATAGCTTACAGAGCTACTAACATTGTTAGTTTGTTTACATACTTCACAAACGTGAGGATTTTGCTAAAATACATTGTTCCTTTAAAAAAAAAAATCTGTATTTTGAGACAACTTAGATTGTGATAGCAGATACAAGTAATTAGACCCATCTATTCTGATTAGAATATAAATGAACCCTTTTATTGTACATGTTATTTCTGTATCCTATTATCTTGTGTCCTGTCTCTAGGTGGCAATATTGCTACACACATCATTTTGTATAATTTAGTCTGCGTATTTTTTCAATTTTGAGTTTAATGTATTTTATGCAGTTTTTTTCAGTATATATTGAATTGTTTCTGCAGACTCAGAAATCCTTGTTTCCATCGGTTACAAAAAAATTGAAAATGAGACCAACATAATGACAATCCTCCCCCCACTTCTCATACAGGGTTCGACTTGTAATTTGGGAACAACTCATAAAAAAGCCAATATATTTATTGTGACAGGAAGCCTTATGATTCATCTGTCATTTTAAATGAGTACTGTTGCTATAGGGGATGTATGATGGACGGTGTATTATAAGGAGACAAATTTAATAGGTCCAGTAATTATTTAAATATTAAAAGAAAGAACTGTTATAACTTGTATAAAATAGGCAGAACATAATTAAACCCAACTACCAACTACTGGAATCAATAAGCGTTTAAACATCACAACAATAAAGTATAAATGCTATACTTCAATAAAATGTTAGTAGCAAGTTCATGCCATGAAATTGCTTCCAAGGTACACAATTATGCTTATTTCACACACAAATGTTGGTGAAAAATGGAACCCAAACCTCATCACAAAAATATCTTACACCCAAAGCTAGTTTACAGTGGTATCTTGGTTCTCAACCTTAATCCATTCCAAATGGCAAGTTAAGCACCAAAAACCCCCAAAAAGGTTGAGTACCAAACTGCCATAGGGAGTAATGTAAATTGGTTTTAGCAAACACGATGAGTACTAAGGTAGCCTGATGAGTACCAAGGTTTTTTGCTCATCCAGACAGGTTGAATATCGAAAATGTTGGGTTCCGAGCAGGTTGAGAAGCAAGGTACAACTGTATTTGTTTCATCTTTATCCGCGTATGTTAAATTACTGGCAAGAAATTAATACATACATAAATTCTGTAATAATCACTATAACTAAAATTTTCCTTGAATGGGCTATGATTAAAAAATGCCTAAAAAACTTAGTATAATACTGAGGAGCCAAGATGACAAGATCCAACCAAAATTAAGATCTGGATACTCCAAAGCACACATTATTATACTATTAGTGCACTATGGGTAATTACATTGATGTATGTATCTGGATAGACTGACAAAGTGAAATGTAATGTATATGTTTACTCTTGCTCATGTCAATAAAAAAAAATATTTAAACAAAAGAAAGAACCTAAGAGTACATTATAGTTTTAGTAAAAAATCTTAATAGTGTAAAAAATGTAATGGAAAAATGAACTACTAACAGTGTCCTTACTAAATGGTTTAAGGATCAGTCCCATGTAGATGCAAACTGACCTAATTGGTGTCACTTTTAATATGTTAATTATCAGTCACAACAAAGTGACATCATGAATGTGCTTTTAATAATAGACTTAAAGGTCAGACAAACTGACCTAATGAGAGTACCATGTTTTAGAGGTTAAAGGGCCAGTCCCCCCGTAGAAACAAAGTGAACTATTGAGCTATCGTTATTAATAGGTTGATGGATCAGTCCCATGAAGGCACAAAGTGATCTAATGACAGTGGCATTTTAAATTTGTGAGATGGTTAGCCCAGTGAAAAATGAACATCATAAAGTGTAAAGGACTGATGTTCCATATTTATAGTATAATGATCAAAACAGTTTTCCAGCAAGCAAAAAAGTACACCTGCCTTTAGTATATTAACTGCAATATACAATTATTCATTAATATGGGTGTACATTTTGTATTACTTTGGTGAATTGTCATCTGGGGGGGGGGAGACATAGGGGAGGGAGGAGGGGGGAAGAGACACGGGAGGGAGAGACACAGGGGAGGGAGACGAAGGGAAAAGACACAGAGAAGAGGGGGAGAGACACAGGGGAGGGAGAAGAGGGGAAGAGTCACAGGGGAGGGAGACTGGGGGGAAGAGACACAGAGGAGAGGGGAATAGACACAGAGGAGGGGGGAGAGACACATGAGAGGGTGGATGGGGGAAGAGACACAGGAGGGGGAAGAGACATAGAGGAGGGGGGAGAGACACAGGGGAGGAAGAGAGACACAGGGGGGAGACACATGGGAGTTAAAGGGGGGAAAGACAGAGGAGGGAGGGTGGGGAAAGAGACACATGGGAGGGAGAGGGGGGAAGAGATGGGGAAAGAGACACAGGGGAGGGAGAGGGGGAGAAGACACAGGGGAGGGGTGAGAGACACAGAAAGGGAGAGGGGTGCAAAGAGACACAGGGGATGGAGACGAAGTAAAGGGTCGGAGAGGCTTGCGATGATCGTCTCCCATCAAGTAGAGAGGGGGAGAAGTAGAGGGTGCGAGAGGTAGAGCGGGGGAGAGGCTTGTAATAAGCGCCTTCCCGTCATTTTTGAAGGGCAAGTAGCTTGTTAATCTATATTGTTTATTTGTAATGGCCCAACATATTCCATAGCACTATACATGGGTTAAGTTCAAAGCAAAATCAATTATAATACATTGCAAATAATAGAGGGCCCTGTCTTTGAGCTTAGAATCCAGTGTCCATAGTGCTTTCCCAAAGCACAGTGCAAGATTGAAATCTCACAAACTTACAATCAAAAGGATTTTGGAATGTAATTCCTATCCACTTCTCCTGCACAGGCCCAGACGTATGCAGCATGCAACAACAATTTCAAGTGTAAATGTCCCTCTCACACACAGCATGCACCAGAATATCAAGGATATCTGCGGGTTACAGCAAAGGCATGCAACTTTCTTTACTCATTAAAAACTAGTTCTTTCACATTTTTATACCTAATTATATGTTTCACAACAAAGTCAGAGGTGAGGTGCTCATCAGAGAACGAACCAACCTTAATAGGTTAGTTCTATAGCCATGATAAGCCACTCTGAGAGCAACCTCTTTTATCTCACTTGTGCCCTTCACAGGGAGAAATATCCTGTAATATATCAGTCTGGTCCCACGCAAAAGAGTGACCCAGCCCCGAAATTCCAGGCAATTCTACCCTGAACAGGAGAAACAGCAAACCCCAGACGCGTTTCGGCCTTTATGGGCCTCGTCAGTAAGGTGCAGCTGAACTCCCTAAGGCACAGTGAGCAAGGGGTCCATGTCTGGAGTCCCCTATTACCCTTAGGGATATTAAACCCTAAAGGTAATTTGCATATACAAAACAACAAAGTCAGAGGTGCTCATCAGAGAATGAACCAACCTTAATAGGTTAGTTCTATAGCTATGAAAAGCCACTCTGAGAGCAACCTCTAATTATATACTTCAGCACACCATCAGAAATCTTGAGGCCCATTACAAATCTAATAATGAGGGCCACATCACCACACACCCAAAATGAGAGAGATAATTAATCAGAGTATTGCAGTATAAAACCTTTTTTATTACACACATTTTTACTTAGAGTGACAAGCTTCCGAAGGGACATGTATGTTTATGAAGTCAGAAGCAATATTGGTGGTTGAACCCTATCATCCCATACTCATCAAGTAGCATAGAAGATAAGTCCTATGATCTCAGTGGACCCTCCTGCCTGGAAGGCTCCCCAACAGATGCTCCAAAGCTTATTACATTTTCTACTATAAATAAAAGGAAACAGACAAATTGGATTTTTTTGTACTTTCACTGAAAAAAAAAAAAGTAAAAATAGGGTAGGTTAAAATTCAAAAAAATGTCTAAACATATAGTATGTTTAGAAGTGCTCTGCTGTCAGTTTTCAACACATACATACATTTCTTGCAGGCTGTAACATTCAGTGATGGTATTGCTTAGTCCTTCCTAATGCCCTCTTGGGAACCTCACAAGTATATCTATTGTATCCATAATAACTTATTTATCAAAATGCCTAATGGCCGTTTCGCCACTATGGTGCTTTCCTCAGATGCTATGTGCACACTGGAGGAAACCAGTGTGTTTGGCTTTTTAGCTGACTCTTGAATCCGCTCACAGAGCTTCTTGTCATTCCATTTTCAAATGGCTCCTTTGCTTTTCACAAACACGGAAGAGTAACTGTCAAACTAGACAAGGTCCCTAACTATTACACGCATGGTTATTTTTCTCTTTAGTATAAAAGCAACTTAATTGTAGGTAGAATTTGCAATTTAACTTATACTGTGTGTATGTGAAGAATTGTATTTTTCTTTTAATTCTAGAAGATCTTGAATACCAATTTAGGGCAGGTTCTGTCATTTGGAATAACCTGATAGTAGATAATCTTTCTTTTAAAAGGTTAGTCCTTTTAACATGGACATGCCAAGCTTGTAATTCTATGCTTGCTAATTAAAGAGGACCCATGAATATATGCAAATGTAAAATATAATTATGGCAATAAATTTCCTTGATTCAGTACAAATTATGAACACATGGAAACAGCCATCTTGGGAAATTAAAATATGAATGCCATGCCCTCTCCTACATTAGTATAATGACCCCACCTCCCCCTACTAGTTGCAAAAAACAGCCTACAAATGCTGGGAATGCAAGTCAGGATGACGGAAGAAGGGATTTCTTCAACTATACGCAGTAGGAATATCCTCAAATAATGGCATGTGTGGGGTTCTCCAGGGCCGAACTTGCCCACTCCTATAATTCTCTTTAAGATTAAATCAATTTGCAATAGGAGTAACAAATTCCTTTAAGCGCAAAAGAGTATGTAATTGACAATATCAGCTGCTGAGCAAGCCATGAGCATAAATTTTCTTAATTTTTTAATTTTAGCCAACTCTGCATGTGCCATTAGGCTTTCATATTTTCTTACTTTCAGCCTGAGTGGATACAGCAGAGAAGCTTTTAGCATTTTAACTTTTCACATTTGACACTTTCTCCTCTTCCCTGCAGATGCTTATAAACATGCAAGTAAAATGCTCACCCTGCTCTCTAGCCCTTATGCCTTGAACAGGAAGTCACTGTTATATCAGCTTCCTTGCAAAAGAAGAAACTGCTAGAAGTAAGATTTCCTGAAACAAATATATGGTCATACATATACATTATATTTCTACTGCATGAAATGATCCTTTAGCTCAGAATTGTCTAATCTTTTTTTTATATAGGTTAAAAATGAATCTAATTTAGGTTATTTTAGTACTATATAATAATATGTATTACACTTTATTTGTTTAATTAATTGCTCATTTACTGCTAAGCTCCCTCTGTCAAATCATCTGTATATATAGTTGCAATCACCAGCTAAACAAGATGGAGGTAAATATCAACGAGGGAGAATGTGTGAGGCAAAATGGAAGTCTCTACATTGAGTAATATGAATATTAATGAGAAAATAAAATAAGTAAGCCCAAAATATTTGATATAATCACTAAAATGTTTATAAAAAGTATAGAAAATATTAATTTTGATTTAATGTCATAAAACATTTTTTTCAGGGGTTCAGTGGTCACTTAAAGTGTTTATGTATGATGTTCCATACTGCTGAAAATATGTTTGACATGCTCTGCTTGGTAAAGGAATTCACTAGTTAGATTTTTTTATAATGCTATTTTGAAGAACTAATTTTGACAATAGACGTTTTAATTTATTAACTATTTATGCAATTCTATATAGTCTTGGTCGTTTCCTTTGTTGTCTTCTAATATCCCACCTGTCTGTGAGTGTATGGGCTGAAAATCACTCTTAAAATTGCCACAGATTCTATTAGTTACTTGCAATCCAATTACGAGTTCCCCACCCACAATCACTGCGGGCCAGCCAAAGAAGCAAAACCGGCCTTAGAACTCCATTGGTTTTAGCACAGCTCTTATGTTATGAGCACTAATTAAACTTAAACAAAATTGATATTCTATTAGACCCGTAGCTCAAGCTTGCAAATAGAGCCTGACCTGCATGGAAAAAAGTATCACTTGTCTGTCAAAAATATTACGAGTACTAAATAGGACTCTCAAGGGCTATTTCCAACACTTATTGGAGCCATAGTATGGGAAGGCCTGGAAATACATTAGAATCGTACACAGACTAAAATAGATGATCTAATGCATTTTACAGCGTGCTAGATTGTGAACAAATATTACTTATTGGCACTAATTAATTCTTAGCCTCCGATTAAGATTACGTCTAACTTCTGTGTTTTACCGATGACGGTCTCATTTACTGTTGGCTGTGTCTAAGAAGTAAATTACGGGCTTGCTTAACTATTGTCAGATCATATGATCACAACCCAGCTTAATGAGGTAAATTGTGAGCTAGAGTCAATGGAATACATGTAAACATTTAGAGAGAAAAAACACCAGTGAGTTTGAGGCATTTGGGAGCTTCAAATAGAATAGAGCTCTATTTTAATTGGCTGAGATTAGTTCAGTGATAATCATTGAGTTCATAATAAAGCAACTGACCTTGCCCTTATAGCAACAAGGAGCCTTGGAAGTTGACATAATGGGGGGTCTTTAGAATTTTGTAGGTGGTAATTTAAAGGTTGCTTTTTTTTTAATTCTAAAAACATTTTGCAAATGATTCATTCTAGAAATTATGAATTACACTGCCCCTTTAAGAGGTGTCTGTAATTAAATATTTATACTGCAGGGTTGTGTTGCACTGCAGTATATAATATTAATAATCTCTATCTTTCTTGTATTATTATTATTTATATGATATGTATGGCTAAGCTGTGTTGCCAAGGCAACAACCTAAATCCACATTTAACCCAAATATCTATGCATTCCGTTATAACCACAGTTCATATTATTTTTTATTTTAGGTTGACAGTTTATTTCTTCTTTAGCAGTCAAAATGTTTAGATGTTGCTTTTTTTTGTATATGACATTGAAAGTCTCATTATTGTCTAATTTGAGCTATCTCCAAACAAAATTGTGAGCTTTGCTTTGTTGCATTGCAGTATAAACTGTGTATGAATAGTAGTGATTGCACAACTGAATTTCCTTTTTGTGGACCTTTCCTGTTTCGTCCCGCCAGCACTACATGGCACAAAGGTGGAGCGCCCCAAGACTTTCTTCAATTTCTTGTTAGGGTTAGGCATAGGGGTTAGGGTTAGGAGTTAGAGTAGTAGCAGATGATAAGCTTTACATAGTAAAGTGGTGACGCTCTTTATTATGTAAAGCTTATCATCTGCCACTACCATAACCTCTAACCCTAAGTCACTCTAAGAACTAATTGAAGAACGTTATGGCAAGCCACTGATGCTCTATCTAGTGGCCACTGCTGGCAGGGATAAAACATGAAATATCCTCTTTATTTTTTTACCAACTGATTAGCAAGAAAATCAGTATTTGAATATGCAAAGCTAAAGATTAAATGTCAGTTTTAAAATGTTGATTGATTTCTTTCTTTAAATGGACCTAAATTTCTCCACTTCCTATTAGGTGTCCAGAAAGTGGCAGATGATCTGGCAAGAGGTTGCCCATAAAGGGGTATTTGCTTCATTTTCTTTAGATCCTGAATGGAGGTGGGGAGAACTAAATCTGTTGGAGGCGTATCATATGCCACTACTATAACCCTGAACCCTAACTCTAAAAAGAAATTGAACAAAGTCTCACCACCGTCGCTCCACCTACTAGCAACTGTACGCCACTGCTGGTGGGTACAAAACAGTAAAAATCCAAATTAATCTAGACTATCAGGCTTAAAAAACTCATATGATTTTCCAAGTGCAGCACTTTCAGATACAGAGCTAAAGTTTGACCACCAGCGTAAAGTGTTACATTTACCACGTGGACCTGTCATGGCAGTTTTTTTTTGCATGAATAAATAATGATATTTAATTTTAATTTAACATTTTTAATATAATTGCATTGTATCACTTTTAATGATACCATGACATCCCCCAAAAATGTACACTTTTATAAGTCTCGGCCAGTTGCCCTTCCCATACATTGCCCTTAGTTGAAATGGAGGGTGCTGAGCAGACATGACCAATTGAGTGCTAATTGCTCTAAAGGTGATCCAGACACCTGATGCTGTGGTCACATGACTGTGTTTGTGACATAATAATTTGCTGCTAGTCAGGCTGAGCCGTTGCAAGGACAGTAAGTAAAGAAAATTACAATATGGAGGAAAGCCTTTATAGTATTTCAGAAGAAGGCATTTATTCCTTATGCTAATGGAGCATATTTGGCAGTTCCAAGCTCCTCACCTTCTTGACAAGAAGAATAAGCTCACCTATGGAGAAAGGTTTACAGGGCAACAAGGGAGATGTCCCAGACTGCAGATAATTACATATCACAGGTAACAAAGTAGTTGTTTTTCATTTATATAAATATTTTGCCCATTATCGACTCCAGTTATATATTTCAGCATACTGATCAGGTTACAGCATCAGGATATTTTCTGTTATCTGCCTGCCCACAACCCTTACTATGTGTTATCTGCCATGACCCCGGCAAGATCCATTGGGCGTTTAGATAAATAAACACACTGACCAAGTATTTCTCGGCAAAATTACGGGCCACAGCTTTATTAAAGCAACCATAAACCAATAACCAATTAACATAATTAACATTGTTACATCACAGCTCAAATAAACATCCCGGAGGAGGAGCCCGGCTCGGTCAGTAACCTCACACCCTGGGCCCGCGCCCAGAGCCTCCCAGTGCTTTACTAAGCACGCCCATGAGGCAGGGCAACGCCCACTTAAGCCCGTGGGCCGGGTGCCTCACCTCCCGCCAACCAAGTTGTTCCTACTTGCATCCTAACCTAGAAATCCCAAAATCCTTACCCTTCAACTTTTTTTACCCTTTTTTTTTTTTACATATAACTTAAGTTCCCTTAACTAAGCTCAACCAACCTTACCCCCTAGACTATACCTTATTAGTATATCTACAACTTTCTTTAACTAACCACCACTCAAGGGGAGGGAGGGAATCAGCTCAATGGCCGGCGTAGAGTGAGGAGAAAGCCCGCGAAACGGGCGGAAGTCACTCCTCCTCCTCCAGCCAATCAGAAGCGCTCAGGCTCCTCCGGGTCACGCAGCGCTGTGTCAGACCCGGTGTGCCTGGGGCTGCCTCGCGCCGGCCACTACCATCACCCTTAACGCTAATCCCTAAACCGAAACTCTAAACCCTAACCCTAAGAACAAATTAAACAAAGTCACTGTGTTGGCAGCTCCCCACCTGCTGGCCGCTGCACTCTGCTGGAGGACAGATAAAGGAAAGGTCCAGTTTCCTTGAAAGGTGTATCTAAATCTCCCAGTTTTTAACTTTTTCTAATCTAACACACACTGCTTATAACACACATTACATTGATTCATTCTATACACAAATATTTATTTTATTTAAAAAATATGTGTTTTCCACATCCTCAGAGCTGCTTACATAAGCACAGTGTACCTACCAATAGAAAAATATTTTTGCATTATCTGCATTTGGTTATGGTTTTTAACCCTATACTGACGTTCAATCCAAAACAGAAATGTATTTAATTTAGTAATATTCAAATTTCAAATAACATTGGTATCAGCTAAGAATGTAGGAATACATTAATAAACATATAAAATAATATACTATGACATTCTTAAAAAATGCAAACAATTTAGAATTGTTTGCGTTTTTTTTTTAAATTCTAAATTATTTGCATTTGTTAAGAAATTCATGGTGTACAGTTTTATATGTTTATTAATGTATTTCTACATTCTTATAAATAAACAAAATCAGAGGCTGTATTCATATCAAATATTTATGAATGACAATGGTGTTTTTCTTCCATCTTGATATGCTAAACTAATTGCCTCTACTATTCATCCTGGCATCAAAATAGAGAGGTTAGAGGCTTGCCAAGTTTGAAATCCTTTTTTTCCCAAACAATGACCATATTAATATTATTATTATTATTATTATTATTATCCTTTATTTGTAACGCGTCAACATATTCTGTAGCGCTATACAGGGGTTAGGAACAAGTAAAAACAATTTCCCCACAATGAAAATAATGGAAGACCCTGTTATTGAGTTTTCAATCAGATATACACAGTGCTTTCCCTAAAGCACCTTAAAAGATTGAAAACTCGCAAACTTGCATTCTTACATATCTCTGTACAACCCCCAATCAGAATACCTTTTGTACAGTGACAATATCACCCCAGCAGGAAGTTAGTTTCATATTAAAGAGCATGAAAAACTGCCATTTTGCTCTGCAGTAAATCACTCCTAAGATATTAAGATTTAATTTTGATTCTACTGTATGCTAATGTGCTGCTCAGAATGCTAATTTGCACCCCAGGGTGCTTTATAATATTCATAGAGGAAATCAAACTCTATGATAACATCAGGAGATGGATTTGGCCACCACAGAGATAGACAATCAGACTATGACACTAATTAGCACATTTAAGCAACTAGTTAGTATTCACAAGCCTTCCATGTGTATATTAAGGAGGCTCAAACAATCCTCCATATCTAAGAATTTCTAATTTTAGAAAAAAATGGCTAATGGCTTTTAAGAATAACTTACAAAAACAACTTGATTTTGGGGTAACAGCATCATTAATTTCAATGGCCCAGTAAGGAGTAGGGCAGCCATTTGCCTTCAAAACTGTTTCAATCCTTCCTGTAATACAAGTCTTGATCTGTGTGTAGTGGTGTATTGCACCATTTTTCAAGAAGAGCTTTTAATTCCTTGGGGGGTAGAAATGAAAATCTGCTTCATACTCTAGAACTTCGCTTAAGACTCAAGGATCTTTAGATCTTGTGATTGGAGAGTCAATGGAAAATGTTTAACTTCATCCTGGTGTTCATGAAACCACTCTAGAATTTGTTTAGGAATGTGCATTGGAACATTAGATCATCTTAGAATATGGAAAGATCACGAGGGAACAGTGTTTGCACCATAGGATCATCTGGACTTGCAAAAATTTCTTGTGTTTCACATGTGTTTTCCCATCCAGGGTAATAGAGCAATCATAGGACCTACTGATTCCCCCAGTATAGCTGTCCATATCATTATATGGCAAACAACGGCACTTTACAACACTAACTTGCAAATAATAGAATTACAATTGCAAAATGGAGCTTTACACAACGAAGCCAACGGTTTGCCCTCGCACAAGCAGTCTATTTCTAATGCACAGTTGGGACACTTTCTCCTTAGGGCAGCAACACTACAACTGTACATTGTATGCTGCAGGAAAATAAAAAAAGATTGTTAGCTCTTCAGGCTACTGATTGCTGGATATATTAATTAGAAATTGGTAAAGTATATGAATTCATTATGTTAATAAGCGAGTCGCGGGCCTCGCGTAGCGAGGGCCGCGGCTCGCGCATCGAGTCGCGGGCCGCGCGTAGCGAGGGCACTGTGCCAGGTTCTCAGTTGCTGGCAGGGAGCGCCGAAGGCGCTCCTTGCCAGCAACTGAGGACCCTCGCGAAGCGAGGGCCTCAGTTGCTGGCATGGAGCGCCGCAGGCGCTCCTTGCCAGCAACTGAGGACCCTCGCGAAGCGAGGGCCTCAGTTGCTGGCTTGGAGCGCCGCAGGCGCTCCATGCCAGCACCTGAGGACCTCGCAAAGCGAGGTCTTCAGTTGCAGCAACTGCGACCCTTGCAAAAAAAAATTTACGTCGCAACACATTACGACACTCGCAAACAACATACGACACACGTTCACACACATTACGACACTCGCAAACAACATACGACACACGTTCATACACATTACGGCCTCGCAACACTCGGACGCAACTCGCGAACATTACAAAATTACAAACACAATACATACACACAGCACATACATAAAAAACTTACCTACACAAACAGGAAGCACCCAGGACCTCAAAAATGCAACTTACAATTTAATTGCACTCAAAATAAAAGAGTTTAGACACTAAATACTTTGTTAAGCGACACAAAAAATGGCCGACGAATAAAACGAAAACGAGGCTACACACGCAAACACCATACGAGACACGTTACTACACATTACGACTTCGCAAACATCGGACGCAACACGCCGACATAAAAACATTGAAAACTTAACAAAGACACACAACAAACACATAAAAAGCTTACCTACAGCAAGAGGAACCAGCCAGCACCTCAAAAAAAACAAGTTACACCTACATTTAAATCAAAATAAACACTTTAAACACTAATACCATCGCTAAGCGAGAGAAAAAATGGCCGACGAACAAAACGAAAACGAGGCTTCAGACGTAACTACACTACACTTACTCGCAATAATGAAACACATACTATGCGGAACGTATCACAATCATATTAAACACCATTTTGAACAGTAATACGCCTAAAATGGCGGATGGAACGCAAATTGTAAGCTGGAACGCAAATAGCGCATGCGTATTGCGTTCTAACGGTCTCACTTTCCAGAACTTTCTACAAGTTTATAAATACTGCCTATTTCCAACTAAAAAATACATTTCTCCTCAGGTGATCAACGAAGTGACTTCTGCTTTTACTTGAGAAGACAATTCTTTACTAATTTAATACTTTACATTGTGCAAATTACAACTGACAGGTAAGCTATAATATATTACATTTTATTATCAGGTCAGGTCAAACAAATAAAAAAATAAACTAGGATTTATGTAGTCATCATGTATTGCACATTTATGTGTATAGGCTCACAAAAATAATTAAACTGAGCTTTATGTATAGTGACCTCTGACACGCACATATATGTCTATAATGTATAGTCACATGTGACACGCACATATATGTCTATAATGTATAGTGACATCTGACACGCACATTTCTGTGTATTGCCCCTTCATAGTGACATGTGACACGCACGTATATGTCTATAATGTATAGTGACATCTGACACGCACATTTATGTGTATTGCCCCTTCATAGTGACATCTGACACCGACATATATGTCTATAATGTATAGTGACATGTGACACGCACATTTATGTGTATTGCCAATGCAACAAAATTAGCTTACAACAAAATCAGTAAACAACTACATTTAAATGACATTATATCTCATGTATACTGATATGTCACACGCACATATATGTGTATCATCTATAGTTACATCTCACACACACACATTTATGTGTGTTAGAAAAAAATAACAAATAAAGTTACTTATTTGAGAAGACAATTCTTTACTAATTTAATACTTTACATTGTGCAAATTAAAACTGACAGGTAAGCTATAATATATTACATTTTATTATCAGGTCAGGTCAAACAAATAAAAAAAAAAACTAGGATTTATATAGTCATCATGTATTGCACATTTATGTGTATAGGCTCACAAAAAAAATTAAACTGAGCTTTATGTATAGTGACCTCTGACACAAACATATATGTCTATAATGTATAGTCACATGTGACACCCACATATATGTCTATAATGTATAGTGACATCTGACACGCACATTTCTGTGTATTGCCCCTTCATAGTGACATGTGACACGCACGTATATGTCTATAATGTATAGTGACATCTGACACGCACATTTATGTGTATTGCCCCTTCATAGTGACATCTGACACCGACATATATGTCTATAATGTATAGTGACATGTGACACGCACATTTATGTGTATTGCCAATGCAACAAAATTAGCTTACAACAAAATCAGTAAACAACTACATTTAAATGACATTATGTCTCATGTATACTGATATGTCACACGCACATATATGTGTATCATCTATAGTTACATCTCACACACACACATTTATGTGTGTTAGAAAAAAATAAAAAATAAGGTTAATTTAACCATTTAAATTTCACTCATGTATACTGATATGTCACACGTACACTTCATGTATGTGACATATGTGTGTAGACACCAACAAAAAATAAGGTTAATTGAATTCATTTACTGCAATTCAATAGATCATATAAAGCTGAATCTTTCTATTTCTTTTAATATTCAAACAGACTCTGCATCAACAGCGTCTCTCAACAATTTGCACCGTGCACTGTGAAGCACAATCCCTTTTAAAGAACACCAACAAATTTGAAGAGGTAAGATACAACAAGACATTACATGCTCAAAAGGCCATGCTTTGCTAGATGAAAAATTATAAATATACAAATAACTATTTCACTTTCTTTTTCAAACAGACACTACAAGAAGACCGGCGGATTAATATTGCCAGGAAGGCACCGTCTGTCATTCAAAACTTCTATCAAGGTAAAGTATTAAGTATAAACAAGAAATAACCATGAGCCTTATTCAATTGCAACTTTCTCAATTGAATAGAGCTCTATATAAGCACATAATATTTTTTTATACAGAACTTTTTAGTTACTGAACTTCTAACCACAATCAAGGTTTTCAATAACTAAAAAGTTTGCTCAAGAAATATGTTATGTGATTATATAGAGCCCTCTTCAATTGGCAAAATTGCAATTCAATGAGGACCTATATATCTTTAATGGCCAAGTGCCTCACTCAAATGTGATTTGCCCATTTCAATAGGGCTCTATATAAGCACAGAGCATATTTTTTAAAGGAAATTTTTATTTTGTGAACACGTTCCTTTTGGATACAAGTTCACTAAATACAAAATTCCGTAAAAAAATATGCTCTGTGCTGATATTGAGCTCTATTCCATTGGTCAAAACACAATTGAATGAGGAGCTCACAATATAACAAATGCAGTAACCAAAGGCCCTCATTCAATTGCTATTTTGGACAATTAAATATGGCTATAAATAAGAACTTTTAGGCCCTTACTCTATTTTAACAAATATATGTCATGTGCTTATTTACAACCCTATTCAAATTTATACATTGCAATTCAATTACGGCCTTAGAGTACTATTACATTGTAAAATATGCAATTGAATGAGGGCCAAACTATGCAACATATGGTACACACAAAGGCCCTCATTCAATTGCTATTTGCCCAATTGAATAGGGCTCTAAATAACAACATAACAATTGCTTAAAACTAAGGTTTTAGTTAATAAAAAAATATCAAAAATACAGTTTTTCAATGACTACAAAATTATTTTAAATAATATGCTATGTGCTTATTTAGGGCACAATTCAATTAGCCAAATCGCTATTCAATAACACACAAACTGCTACACACAAAACAGAATTTCTTATTAAATGTTTAACAACCTATAAGCCTTACAAAGAAGAAAAAATATGAATAACAAAAGTGTTGTGCACCTAATAGCATTGTATAAAAAAGCACACAAACTCATAGCAAACTATATTAACATTCTTCTTTAATGTTTAACAACCTATAACCTGTACAATCAAGAAGAAATAAGTTTTGCACAAGTGATGCCCACCAAACAGGATTGTCAAAAACTAACACAAACACATAGCAAACTACATTAATTATATTATTTCATGGTTCACTAACTATAAGCATCACAATAAAGGTTAAATAAGTATACCACAAGTGGTGTGCACAAAACAGGATTGTACAAAAACTAACATAAACACATAGCAAAATAAATTCATATTCTTATTTAATATATCACAACCCACAAGCCTTACTAAGAACCTTAAATAAGAATAACAAAAGTCTTGGGATTGTACAGAAAGTTACAAAAAAATTTTTGTAAAAAAATAACCATAAATGATACAATACAGCCTAATTCATACATTTTTAACTTATTTAAAAGACATTTCACTCAAACAACATTTTCTATTTTACATTACAACAGATACTGCGTGAAGACAATCGGACGAGGACTTTTTCCACAGGACCGGACCATCGGACGAGGACTCGGACCAAACCAGCAGACGAGGAATTTCAACACAGGACCAGACCAGCAGACGAGGAATTTCAACACAGGACCAGACCATCGGACGAGGACTTTCACCAACGGACCACAACATCGGACGAGGGATATCGCCACAGGACCACAATATCGGACGGGGGCTATCGCCACAGGACCACACCATCGGGCGAGGACTTCCAACAGAGGACCACACCATTGGACAACGATTTTGAAACGAGGACCAACAAACATTCGGATTTAAATCACACTTCAACCAAGGTAAACTATAATAAGTACTAAAGTATAAAACTAAAGAAACTGCTTTCAGTTGCATCCGTGTCAACAGAAAAATAAAATAATTAATTTACTATCTCCCTTATTTTATTTCAATTGCTACTATGCAATACATAGCTCAATAACCACATCACTTTTTTTTTCAGCAAAGAAGTTTTGCAGTCGTAAATATGTATCCACAAACAAAGTTTTTAATAAATAAAACCATTATTTTAAATAAATATGTTACATGCTTATTTACAGCAGTATTCCATTGGCCAAATTCTGAGCCACTGAAGACAGGAATTATAAATTTAACTAAATATCAATGATACATTCATGATTTGCCTTTTATTTCAACAATTGTGCACAATAATCTTTAACAGGAATTACAAATTTAAATATACACAATTACATTTATTTGTTTCCGTTTACAGATTAATATGGCTGATAACGAGACCAAAGAAGAGAAGAAAAGACGTCAAACTAGAGAAAGACAAGAGAGATGGGCCGCCCAGCAGACACCGGAGGAGAAAGAAATTCGAAGAGAAAAAGAACGCAAAAGACTTGCAAATAAAAGAATATCAGCTGCAAAAATGAAAGATACAACCAAAAAAAATAAAAAAATAATAAAGCATTTACAAACTGTTCCTAAAACATCAGATGACATTTTACAACATACCAGTCAAGACAGACCAAAAAAAACAACTACAAAAAAAAAGCATTTACAAACTCTTACTAAAAACTTACAGGAAATTTCAACCGAACAAGTCCAACATATACCAAGAAAAGCTACGAAAAAAACTAAACATTTAGAACCTGTTGTTGAAACATTTCATGACTTTTCATCTGATGAATATCAAAGTCAACATCCAATATGCGTTGCAAATTGTCCTTTACTGAAGTCTTTAGCAGTAGAGGTTCATAGTTGTGGGGACATGACTACTCAATGTCAATTTTGTGAGGCTTATTATTTTAAACAGGAGAGACCTCGAGATGGACAATTTATTAGTTGTTGTCAAAAAGGAAAGTTCAAACTTCCACAAAGGAAACAATTTCCAACCTATTTACTAAATATTATGACTCAACCTACTTTTCAAAATTACAACAATTTTAAGACAAACATAAGATCCTACAATAGTGCCATATCATTTGCATCTATGGGGGCAACATTGGCTGCTAATGTACCAGGACATGGTCCTTACTGTTTTAAAGTCCAAGGACAAATTTATCATCGGACTTCACATTTACATCCAGAGGAAGGAGAGCAAAGAAAATTCGCTCAACTATATGTCCTAGATACAATGGAAGCTGTTGACCAACGTATGCAGATGGAAGAAAATAAAAAATGCTTACCCAGTGTTTTTATAGAGCTAAATAACATTATGGACAACAATCCCTACAGTAAAGCTTACAAAAAATTGGCAGAAGTAGAAAATGAACAACTACTTCATGCACAAAGACATCAATTACCCATGCCAAAGGTTAATATGGTGCTTAAAAGAGACAGACATACTGATAAACGTCGTTATAACTTGCCAACATCAAATGAGGTTGCAATGGTCTTTCACAATGATGAAGGAGAACCACCATTTCAAAGAGACATTAGAGTATATCCCAGAAATGAGGACCAACCATTTATTAATATTAATATCTTAAGTCCAAATTTAGATCCAATGACATATCCCATCTTTTTCCCACACGGAGAAGCAGGTTGGCAACCAAAATTAACCCTTCCCAGTTACCCAAATGCTAAAGCCAGAATACGAAATAATGTTTCTATGCTTGAATTTAAAGTTGCTCAAATTGCCATTAGAGATGATTTTAATCCCATTTTATGTGGTGGAAAACTAACACAACAATGGATTATTGATTCATATTTGCAAGTTGAGGCAAATAATTTAAACTTTATAAAATATCAACAAGATAAACTACGTGTAGAACAATATTGTGGACTCATGGACTATGTTGCTGACGTGGCTACAAGCAGAGACATGACAGCTGGCAAAGCCATCATTTTACCATCTTCCTTTCAAGGATCTCCTCGAAATATGAGAGAAAGATACAATGATGCTATGGCTATTGTGACAAAATTTGGAAAACCAGATTTATTTGTGACATTTACATGTAATCCACAATGGCCCGAAATTCATCAAAATCTACTTCTTGGACAAAGTGCTTCAGATCGACCAGATTTAGTAGCCAGAGTTTTTAAGATAAAATTAAATGAATTAATACGTGACTTTACTATAAATCAGTTATTTGGCAAATGTCTTGCTTATGTATATACCATTGAATTTCAAAAAAGAGGCCTTCCACATGCACATCTTCTCATAATACTTCAAGAGAAAGATAAATTAGATACTTCGGCCAAAGTGGATGCAGTCATAGTTGCTGAACTACCAGATCCAGAACTATATGGTAGACTATATGAGATTGTTACTCATCGCATGATTCATGGACCCTGTGGAGACCTTAATCCACAATCACCATGTATGGAAAATAATCAATGTTCAAAAGATTTTCCAAAAGATTATAGAGACAAAACATATGCCAATTGTGATGGATATCCACTTTATAAAAGAAGAGAAGGAGATAGTGCCATTATTCGTGGAAAAAAAGTGGACAATAGATATGTAGTACCCTACAATCCACATTTACTCATGAAGTACAACGCCCACATCAACGTAGAAGCCTGCACTTCCATCAAATCCATTAAATATGTCTACAAATATATTTACAAAGGTTACGATGCAGCTACTGTAGTCGTCAAAAGTGCAGACAACCCTGAAAGTAGTGAGTTAGTACATGATGAACTTGCATCTCATGTAGATGCTCGCTATGTCAGTGCGCCAGAAGCTATGTGGCGGCTTTTAAAATTTGAAATGCATGATAGATCACATGCAGTATATAGGTTAGCAGTACATTTGCCACAACGACATTTAGTCTATTTCCATTCTGGAAATGAAATGAATGCATTGGCCCAAAGTGAAGATCGTCACACTACACTAACTGCATGGTTTGCATTAAATTCCACTGATGCTCAAGCAACACAATACTTATATATTGAAATTCCATATCACTATGTTTTTGTGAATGGATTATGGAGAGCAAGAAAAACCAGAGGCAATAAAATAATTCCACGAATTTACACAGTCAGTCCAAGAGATGTTGAACGATTTTGCTTACGGATATTACTTTTAAATGTTCCAGGAGCACAAAGTTTTGAACAATTAAGAACTGTTAATGACATTGTATATGAATCCTTCCATTTAGCTGCAAGAAATAGAAACTTACTCGCTGATGATACAGAGTGGGAAAGATGTTTAGAAGAAGCAGCACAATGTCAAATGCCACGACAGATGAGAGAACAATTTGCTTTTATTTGTATCTTCTCAAATGCTCCAAATGCATTAGCTTTGTGGGAGACTTTTAAAAGTAATATGGCTGAAGACTTTATGCGACGATACAATGAACCCATTGCACACTTAAAAGCCTTAATGGAAATTCAAGAAGTCTTTTTAACTCATGGATTAAGTTGTGCAAGTTTTAATTTGCCTGATCCAGGTCTAATAGATGACATTAACTTTGAAGACTATGACATTCAACTACAAGCAGAAAGAACACAAGAAAGACTTGCAACTTTAAATACACTACAATTGCAAGCATTTCATGCCATTAAAAATGCTATAGATGATGACATGGTGACAGAGCGTTATTTCTATCTTGATGGACCTGGCGGATCAGGGAAAACATATTTGTACAATTTATTAATGAGTTCAGTACGAGCACAAGGACAAATAGCAATGGCGTTTGCCACTACTGGAATTGCTGCACTTTTATTAGAAGGTGGAAGAACTGTTCATAGTGGATTCAAACTGCCAGTGCCTATTTTGGAAAATTCAGTGTCAGATATTCGCATGACATCCTTACAAGCAAAGAAATTAAAGAAATGTAAATTAATTATAATAGATGAGGCCACAATGATGTCATGCTATGCCCTCCAATGTATTGACCGTTTGCTTCGTGAAGTCATGGATAATATTTTTCCATTTGGTGGAAAGGTAATTTTGTTGGGTGGCGATTTTAGACAAACATTACCTGTCGTTGTACATGGAAATCGAACAGACATTATTGAAACATGTATAAAGTCAAGTACAGTATGGAAACATTTTACCCATCTTCAACTGCAACAAAATATGAGATCAGAAGGCCAAACTGATTTCAATGATTGGCTTATTAAAATTGGAGAAGGAAGAACAGAAAAAATACTACATTTACCTGACGACACTGTAGAGATCCCACCTCATATGATTTGTCAACAAGATATTATATCGGCTATATTTGAAGGGAGCATAAATAACGAAGAATATTCTGAGCTTGCCAACCAAGTCATACTGACGTGTAAAAATAAAGATGCATTAATACTCAATAATGAAATCTTAAAAAATATTAATGCACCACAAAGAAATTATCACAGTGCTGATTCTGTACTTGCTGATGACAATGAAAGTCAGGCAAACTTTTCAACTGAATTCATTAACTCTTTAACTCCTTCTGGAATGCCACCACATATTTTGCAGCTAAAGAAAGGTGCAATTATCATGTTACTGCGAAATATGAACCCCAAAAAAGGCCTATGCAATGGCACAAGATTAATTGTTCAACAATTAAAGGACCATTTTATAGATGCTGAAATTTTAACTGGGACCCATAAAGGAGAGAGAGTTTTCATACCAAGAATAGATTTAGCACCAAGTGAAAGTAGTCTCCCTTTTATACTTCAAAGAAGACAATTTCCAATTATTATGGCATTTGCCATGACCATTAATAAATCACAAGGTCAGACTTTCAAATCTGTGGGTATTTACTTGGAAGAACCAGTTTTTGCACATGGTCAATTGTACGTTGCGTTGTCACGGTGCAAAAATCCACAGGCTATTAAAGTTTACATTGAAAACAATGAAAGTCAAGGTGATTTATTAGAAGATGGACGTATTTTTACTAAAAACATTGTCTACTATGAAGTACTATAACTTTGCAGGATACAAACTAAAGCCATGCAAACATTTTGGAAAAACATTCAAAAATACAAAACAATTGGTTGTTTCATTCAGTCATAATTAATGGAAGTCATGTTTATGGATAATTCGCCTCACAAAATACTTGCCTTGCATTTCTATGAAAAATTATGTTAAAATGTTAAGTCACTATGTTAATGTTTCATTCATGTTTATCGCCAGTTTATGTGCTCAGTAATGAATTACTTTAATTACGTACGGTTTAAGGAGAGTTTTTACTGTATGCCTTCCTCTACATTCAATGTATATTAAACTTAACAATTATTCTGATACAAATTGCATGTTAATACTGATTAATTTAAAGTTAAACTGTTTTTACATTCAAATGTTAATAATTTTAATTCAAAATTATGTTACAAAATGTATTTACTATGTTCCTGTTTATAATGTTCAAAATTACACAAATGTTTTGCAAAAATTCCAAAGTTACATAAAAAATAAAGTTCAATTTTAAAAATATATACTTTCAAGGTTATTCCTTACATATATTTTAAACTTCATGTTAAAATTCGGCACGTTGCAAAAAGTCTTTTTACTTTTTACTTTCCTCTGGATTCTATGTATATTAAAGTGAACAATTCTTCAGATACAAAATTCATTTTTAAAAACCATTACATCAACGTTTTACAAAAATACATGTTCATATCACAATACTTACAAGGGTCAAAAATATATTTAAATAACTAAACAACTTCACAAACATATACATCACATTGCCGTCATTTTTTGACGGGCAAGTCGCTAGTATATATATATCTGTCTTTGTGATGAGCGCCAAAGGTGCTCAGAGGAGCAAAAGTACACGAGAGGAGAGGCTCGCGACAATGGCGCTCAGTGCGAGGCTTGCAATGAGCACTGAAGGTCCTGAGAGTAGAAAAAGCTATGCATTGTGTGGCAAACAGCATTGCCATGGCTTAAAATTGTATTGCCCTGTCATTTTTGACAAGAATGATGGGGGGAAAAAATTGAAGCCTCGCAATCCTGCTGCTTGCCACATAATGTGAGGCTCTCCCCCCTCTAACTTGCAGGCCTCGCGATGAGCACCTTTGGTGCTCATTGCGAGCCTTTCCCCCTCTACTTTATGGGCTTCAAGATGAACGCCAAAGGCGCTCATCGCCGGCCTTGCAATGAGCGCCTTTGGTACTCATTGTGAGCCTCTCCCCCCGTCTACTTTTCGGGCCTCGCGATGAGCTCCTTTGGCTCTCATTGCAAGGCTTTCCCATTCTCTACTTTACAGGCCCCGTGATGATCGCCTTTGGCGCTCATTGCAAGCCTCCCCCTCACTCCACTTTACAGGCCTCGCAATGAGCGCTTTCGCCGCTCATCTTGGGCATTACTCTCCCTCCCCTGTGTCTCCCCCCTCCCCTGTGTCTGTCACCCCTCCCCAGTATTTCTTTCGCCCTTTCCCTCCCCCCCTTCTCCATCCTCCCGTGTGTCTTTTCCCCCCCTTCTTCCCTCCCGTGTCTCTTCCCCCCCTTCTTCCCTCTTCTGTGTCTTTCTCCTCCCCTTTGTCTATCCCCCCCTTTCTCCCTCACCTGTGTCTTTCTCCCCCCCTTCTCCCTCCTGTGTGTCTCTTCCCCCTCCCTTGTGTCTCCCCCTTCTCCCTGGCCGGTTTCTCTTTTCCCCCCTTATCCCTCCCCTGTTTCTCTTTCCCCCCCTTCTCCCTCCCCTGTTTCTCTTCCCCCCTTCTCCCTCTCCTGTGTCTCTTTCTCCCCCTTATCCCTCCCATGTGTCTCTTTCTCCCCCTTCTCCCTCCCCTGTGTCTCTTTCTCCCCCTTCTCCCTCCCATGTGTCTCTTCCCCCCTGTGTCTCCTTACCCCCTCTCCTCTCCCTTTACAAAAAGAATTATAACAAAGCTTACAAAAAAGCTATAACCATGGCCAAAATAGAAAATTAACATTTCATTGTAAAGAAGAGTAAGACTAATCCTAAAAAAGTTTTTTTATTATATTAATGGGAAGATAATTCTTAATTATTCAACTAAGATTACACACTGTGCCCATGGCCGGATTACCAATTACACCAACTAGGCACATTTACCTGTGAAGAGTGCCCCCCTTTTTTTGCTTAAAAAGACCTAAAATTAGTTTTTGGGTTAAAAAACTAAATACTGCAGTGCACAGACTGGAGCTAAAGTTACAAAAGGAAGAGGAAGTGGCTGTGAGAGTTGTCACTGCATGGAAATTGTGAGTTTTAGAAGAAGGATAGATAGATAGATAGATAGATAGGTCGGTCTGGAGTTTTACCATTCACATGCTATATAATGTAATTCTCTGTGCATGTATCATTTTCTGTTAGAAGGTCTGAATATCTCTGTAGTATTTATGTATATGGTGTATAAGGGGACCTTTGGTATATCTGCAGTGTTGTTTAGTGCAGACAATAATTCAAAAGAAGTATGGAAAAAATAACTGTTAATAAAACAGGCCTTAGTGGAATTCATCGAAGGGTACTTATGTAATAGCCAAGCCATTATATTTAATTTTCAAGACTCTCCACAGACTTGGTTCTAGATGGAGAACAGGTGCCCATTCTTCTAATTTTATTTCCCCTTGGGGTGAAAGTACATGATATGTTCTGTATCCCTTACTTTGCCCAATAGCCTAACATTTGGCACGGTATCAAAAGCCTTCACAACATCCCGGACCAAGGCAACTCTGGACCAATGCAACTTTACGACGAAACGCGTGGCACTTTGACGCTGATCGCGAGGCATGCAGCAGTTTACACTTTTAACTGACGAAAAGGTCTCAACCGCGTAACTCGAAAGACCCCCAAAAAGAGCCAAATTATTAAAAAAATTATAATAACACACACAGCACAGGGGGATAGCCAGGAAGCCTGTGTGTGAGGTTGCAAGCAAATTTGAGCCATATTTGGTGTTTTTCTGTAATTGAGGAAAACAAGGAAACAAAACAAGGAAAAAAATGAGGGCTGAAAAAACGTAAAAAATATTAAACAGGTCACAGATCAAAACGAGGCCTAACAACGCCAGGCACACGGCACTTAGAAAATACACGAATTCAAAGCCAGTAACACCTACACGAACACCAGTCACGCAGGACTTTGTAATTAAAGCCAACGGAAGGCAGCACGCCCCCTTAAAGATTCAGCAGACTCACAGAGGAGAAAGACACAGGGAAGGGACAGGGGGAGATGGTGGAAAGAGACACATGGCATTCCCAAGCACAAAAGTTGCAGGTTACTGAGGTCTGCAATGAGCGGCAAAGAAGCTCATTGATGGGCTTACAATAAGCGCTGAAGGTGCTCATCGCGAGACCCGTAAAGAATTGTTGTAATTGCGAGTTTGTCGGTAACGCAGTGTTAAAAGTTATGGAATGGGCTCATCTTGAGGCCCGCAAGATTTTGAAAATGTCTGGCAATGAGTGCCGAAGGTGCTCATTGCCAGGCCCATGATGAGCACCAAAGGCCGTAGGCCTGCATGGCTTTAACGGCCGACATTTTTTCTAGCCCGTAACTCAGTAGCCATTCGGGGGTTGCCCAAAGACCCCAATTGATTACCAAATTCCTTTACAACCTTACATACCACTGGGGGAGAGGCAGGGAGCCTGTATGTGATGTTAAAAGCTAATTTGCTATTTAATTGCCATTTTTTTTTCAGTCAGAAAACAGCTATGCGAGGAAAAAAAATGGCGGTCGTAAAGACTTAATTTTTTTTCAAGTTAGTAAAAATCCAAAGCACATTTTGGGCTTGGGGAAATTGATACATTTCCCAAGCCCGTAAATGGTTTCAGACCTGTAGAGCACAGAGGAGGCAGAGAGAGGAGAAGGTAGAAAGAGACAGGGGAGGGAGATGGGGCAAAGAGACAGCGGGAGGGAGAGAAGGGGAACAGACACATGAAAGGGAGAGGGGGGAAACAGACACAGGGGTCAGAGAGTGGGCAGAGGCTCGCAATGAACAACCAAGGTGCTCATTGCAAGGAGTGGGAGAGGCTCGCAATGAGCTTCTAAGGCGCTGAGCGCGCGGCCCGCAAGTTGGAGGGGGGAGAGCCTCGCATTGTGTGTCAAACAGCATTGCCAGGCTTAAAATTTTATTGCCGTCATTTTTGACGGCCAGGTCACTAGTTGTTAGATATATGTTGTTTTCATGGTTCTTTTCATTTATGTATTATTATTTTTGTTATTATTATGTATTTTGCCTATAGAGCGCAGAAATGTATTAATCCAGCTCACTTCGATATACCTTTAATTATTAATTGTTAATTGATCCAGAGAAAGGCAGGCAGAGAAAAAAAACTCAAGTAAAAATGTGCCAATTGTCTCAAAAGGGAAAAAAATAATTATTTCCAGACCCCAGATACTGGCGTTTGAACTCCTTCCTGGATCAATACTCTCTAATTAACTAGAATAAACTTGAATGCCCTTTTTTATTTATTTATTTTATCTATCCAATCCGCTATCACACTTCCTTTGGTAGAGAATTCCACGGTGTAACCACCCTTACTGTGAAGAAACCTTTTCTTTCTTTAAGGGGAAATCTTTTTACTTTTAACTTGAAAGGATGTCCGCTTGTCCGTTGAAAACTTCTTGGCACAAAAAGGTCACTTGACAAAGCCTTACATTGACCCTAGATATATTTATATAAGGTAATTAAAACTTCTCTTAGACACCCTTTTTTCTAGAGAAAATAAGATTAATTTGATTAGTCTTTCTTCATAACGTAAGTTGGAAACTTTTTAATTCTAACCTCAAGGGGTGTCCTCTTGTCAGTTAAAAACCTCTTGGTACAAAGAGCTCCCTTGACAAATCTTTATACTGACCCTGGATGTATTTATATAAGGTAATCATATCTCCTCTTAGAAGCCTTTTTTCTAGAGAAAATAAGTTTAATTTGGCTAGTCTTTCTTCATAACTTAGCCCCTCCATTCCCCTTATTAGTTTTGTTGCCCTCCTTTCCAGCTCTAAAATGTCCTTTTTATGAAGTGGTGCCCAAAATTGTACTCCATATTCCAAATGAGGGCATACTAGAGATTTGTATAGTGGCAGAATTATATTTGCTTTCCTGGCTTCTAAACCCTTCTTAATACATGCTAATATTTTATTTGCCTTTGCAGCTGCTGCTTGGCTTTGAGCACTGTTACCTAGGTGGTTGTCCACAAGCACTCCCAAATCCCTTTCAATATCTGATACACCTATATTTTCTCAATTAAGATTATAAATTGCATGGCTATTTTTCCTTTCCTGATGCATAACTTTACATTTATTATTATTAAATCTCATCTGCCATTTAGATGCCCTTCCTCAATTTTATGTAAATCCCTTTGGAGGGAAAGCACATCATTATCTGATTTAACAACCTTGTACAACTTCTTGTCATCAGTGAAAATGGAGACACCACACTCCAATCCTACCTCTAAGTCCTTAATAAATATGTTTAAAAGGAGATGACCTAATACTGAACCCTGAGAAACCCGACTTACCACATTAGTCCAATCGGAGTATGTTCCATTTACAACAACCCTTTCCTCATTCAATTAGAAATTTGTCAATTGAATAGGGCTCTATATAAGCACATAAGATATTTTTTTGACAGAAGTTTTTAGTTAGTGAAAACCTTTGTTTTGGATAGAGGTTCAGTAACTAAAAAGTTTGTTTACATTTTTTTGTATGTGCTTATATAGAGCCCTATTCAATTGGTCAACTCGAAATTGAATGAGGCTCTTAATTTGGTTAGTCTTTCTTCATAACTTAGCTCCTCCATTCCCCTAATTAGTTTTGTTGCCCCTCTCTGTACTTTTTCCAGCTCTAAAATGCCCTTTCTATGAAGTGGTGCCCAAAATTGTACTCCATATTCCAAATGAAGGGCATACTAGGGATTTTTATAGTGGCAAAAGTATATTTGCTTCCATTGCTTCTATACCCTTCTTAATACAGGCTAATATTTTATTTGCCATTGCAGCTGCTCCTTCGCATTAAACACTGTTACCTAGGTGGTTTTCCACAAGCACTCCCAAATCAATTTCAATATTTACTCCATTAAAATTATAAATTGCATGGCTATTTTTCCTTCCTAAATGCATAACTTTACATGTATTCGGATAAAATTTAATCTGCCATTTTGTCGCCCATTTTACTAATTTATGCAAATCCCTTTGCTAATGTATTCAGAAGTGGACAGAAGGAGGAAGTTTGCAGACTCTATTCCACGAAGTTGATTTAAGTAAGCTTTTAGCTTTTGACATCTTCCCCCTTCTCTGCACGTGCTCAGGAGAACGCAGTTGCAAGTAAATTTGCAAGCCTTGATCTGTACCTGCCCCTGTTGCATGGAAAAGAAAGTATTGCTGTCACAGCAGCCTTATTGCATCAGCAGTCTGCTAAAATGAAGAATTCCGCTGGAAAATGTATTTTATACTGATGACTTACACACTAGTAAATGTTGTTCGTTTGATTCATAGTAATCTTCAGTCATCCTCTAACTTCTAAAGCAAAACGCCTGTTCAAGTTTACAGTATCAGACATTGTCCTAGTGACAGTTTCCTTATTATGACAGAATTTGAAAACAAGCAAACCTTAAGCGGAATAAATAACAAGAAATATTTAGAGAAAGCCTCTAAACATAGATTTTAAGACAAAGGGTGTGGTTCGCTACTTGACTGCTTAGCTTGAATATATTAAAAATGTTTTGGACAGTAATATAATTCAGGCCTCAATTTCTCTTTTGCATACAATTACAGCAATGGAGGCTGCCACTGTTGCTCCTGTTCATTTCCATCTATAAGAATAGGGGTCCTCAACCTTTTAATACCTACCGCCCACTTTTGATGGAAAAACTCCCTTACCACCCACCGGTGCCGCAATAACTTACTTTACCCTACCTAATTTTTGGTTACATAAATCATATGACCCTAGGTATGTATTACACCGTACTTACTAGATAGTGATCTGGTCCGGACTGCTGTCCCCGGGGTCTCTCACCAGCGCTCCAACTAGCCAAGCTGCAGGTCTCCGGCATGTGATGTGACACTTGTCAGCGACACCACCGAACGATTACCCTGCCACCCAGCATGAAAGCTTGAGTTGCCCATTAGTGAGAGGTAGGGACCAGGTTGACTATAACAGGATAAGAAGAAGGAGGATATATTGAAAGGCGACAAGTTTGCTGCTTCTGTAGTTGAAATAGTGCTAATGAACGCTCTGTGGTTTACTCTAACGCAAATATCCTTAAATTACCCTTCTGCTTAGAAACTAGATTAAAGGATCACTGCACAATGAAAAAATATATGTTTTGAAAACTTTGTCTGACTAAGAGCAACATTATTCTGGAAAAAAAACATACATCTAGTTTTTATTAAAAAAAAAAATATTTTGATGTCTCTAAAGAACCCTTGGGGGATCCATGATCCATTGATAGAAGTTAATTTTGGAAGGGTTGGAACTGTTTTTTTTCTTAGATTATGGGCATTAACTTTACTGGTGAGCTATGGTTGCATTGAATAATGCAAGGTGTCTGATTTAATTTACTGCAAATAATATTATTAGGGCACTAAGTAATTCCCTACTTCATATAGTTACAGAATTAAAAAGTGGTAAGTAACTTTCCCTAACTATTCTATTCACCCTTGTCAACATGATTGCAAGTGTGCTACTTTTAATACCTGCGAGTAACCCCTACTCACAATATTACACTGGCTTCCTCATTGATCTGCACACATCAATAATATTGCTTTTGCTCAAAATAGCTACCCAAATGACCATCCAACGATGGCCAACACACTTGTCCAGTGCAGGATCTATCTTCTTGCAGCCCCTAGGCAGTGACGTGGAGGAGCCCCTGCGATATGCAAGGTATGCGCTGACCCATTGTTTGCCTTTTCTGTGCGTGCAAGTTCCTTTTCCTCCAGTCTATTAACTGCAGCATTTAATTTTTTTGTGCCAGAAACCATTTTTATTTTTAAAAAGTGTGGGGGGGGGGGGGAAGCGGCTGCCTAGTTGGTCTAATTGGTAATACCGCCATGCCCTTGTCCTCACTCTTCTGAGCTTGACTGTATGGGTTATCCATGTTAACTGAAGAAGGTCTTGTCCTCTTCATTCCTGATTGAATCCAATGATTGATTTCCCATGCTTTATGTGGCTTAAATATATATATTTTTTTCAAACTTGGATTGGTTGAAATATATGTCCATCATATTTCAACCAATCAGAATTTCACCCTGCTCAATTTTAAATCTAATAATTAGATTGTTTAGATTGCATTGATGTACCTAATTAGAGGTTAATTTAAGGTTACTATTGGGGGTCTATATAGACCACCATGGCAGTTAGAATAAAATGTATGTATCAAGGGGTCCTTTAAGGATCCTCATTGCAGTTAAATGGTTAATGGTTATACCGTGAGCGTCTGTATAGACCCCCATGGCATTTTGGGATTAATAGGGATACCATGGGGTTCCTTTAAGGAACACCATGGTATGGGGTACATTTTTTAGATGCCAAAAAAGGCCCTGTAGCAGGGGTTAACACTTAGGGGTCCTTTAAAGGCATATTTAAGTTTTCCTGTTTTTTCCCTGTTTTTTTACTTCTGCAAGGGGACTTCATATCCCATGATTCATTTCTGCACAAACTGCCATCACTGATGGTTACATTGTATTAAAAAAAAAAAATTGCCTGTGATTGGCCAACATGAATTATGAATTTCATGCTAATTTTAGCAGAGCTAAGCAGGAGTGTTACTAACAAAAGCAACTGCTTGCAAAATCAGGAGAATTAGCATACATCAGTGTTTAGTATTAGTGTTTGGTATTTTTTTAGTGCCCAAAAAAAAGTTTTCATACATTGCTGATTCTGCTCTATCAGATGCATCCATAATCCAAGAAATTTGGATATGTTTTTAAGTACCCCCGTGACACTGGGTTAGGAAGGGGGTGATAGGATGTGATTGGTGGAAGGTAGGAGATTGAGCAACTTAATGCTGCTTAATCTTTTGATTCTGAGTAATTGTATGTTTTGTACTTTACTGACAAGGCACGGTTTTACAAGTTGCAGGTGAGATCTGTAATATTACAGCTGGGGAGCATTGAATATATGCATAACATTACTGAGAAGAGTACTCACTGTTGAAAATTGGTATTTTTGCAAGTTATGAGTGCTCTTAGGTACTTACCTGACTAACAAGTGGCTTTAAACAAGAAGCTTAATCAATACAGTGGTGGCCCCATTGCAGTAGTACGCTTACACATAATAGATAATACCTTAATTTTGAAAAACATTTTGTTTATTACTTTATCAGGTTTATTAAAAGACAACATGTGATGGGTAAGTTTGGCTATAGCTGGGCTTTAAAATGTAGAAGGACCGATTTCCAGTATTACAAACAAGCATGGCCACATTTATAACTATGGATAAGGTAGCTGTCAAGGGGCACCTTTAAAATTGAAATTTGTTCATGTATCACATATAGACTCTGTATTCTCTAGCCGGGGACTTTGAGCAATTTTTTTTTGTTGTAGGTGGTGTGAAGTGTCAGCTTGCAGTGTGCTGTACTATATTAAAAAAAAACAGAGATGTAAAAAACAGTGGGCCCTATTTAACTATAAAAATCACAATTACTGTAGCTTGTTTTGAAGCCCATAAAAGTTTCTGATATTTAATTAGCTTCTTTTGGCTACTGCAATTGATTTGCGAGTTACAGGCTCAAAATCGCTGCGGTTGTCAAAAATGTAACTCCGTCCTATCTCCTCCTTTGTTTCAATACAGTAAATGTTCCAAGTGCTAAAAACACAAATCAATATTCAATTGCAACAATACACCAACCCCGCAATTGCCTTCTAGCCCGTAAATGCCAAATGTAGCAAAGAATATTACAGGTTCCAAATATGCCCCACTTGGGTATACAGGAAGATTATATATATGTATATATATATCATTTTGGAATACATGTAGCATATGTGGATGTCCCAAAACTTTAACCATTAAAAACACACAGAAACAGTGAAAACGGTATAGCAAACCTTTATTACATACATTCAGAAAGAGGCTTTTTGGGAAAAAGGGGATACCTAAAGGGTGAAATGTAATACTTCACAATAATAATGATGATGATGATGATGCATAGCATCTCCTAGGGTCACATGTGGTCACTACACCACTGTAACCAGAATCTGATGAAAAAAAGGATCATCATAAATCACTATATGTAATAGAAGTTACCAGTAATGCGCATAGCACTTAGATCTGGTCTTTATCTGCTCAATTAAACAGATGCATAAACACCTGGACTATGTAATCCTATCAAGTTACACACATACCGTGTGTTTCCAAAACAAAAATAAAAAAAAGGTGATCCAAACCAAAAAAAGGCAAAGGAGGATAACAAAACAAAAAAAACCTGCATGTACAGTACTAATAGCCCTATTTAATGCCAAGGCATATCTGCAACGTGAGCGCCGGAAAGGCTGCAGGCTTGAAAATCTCCAGTGTTACAGGGATATTAAATTAGAAGGAGCTGCGGGTTATGAGCTTGAGACACAAACCCGTAAACCTTTGCAGCGCATGCAGCCCGTAAAGGGGACGTACGAGCTAGGAACGCTGTCCATTAACAATTGCATTATAACTTAGCATGATCAGCCAATAGAAAGTGGTAAACCACAATTAACGAAGGAAGGCCTTTAAAAGGCAGCTAAACCCGTAAATTATTGACTGTGCTGTAGCTGAGCAAGTGAACACACAGGTCTAGGCGTTGGTGGGCTTGAGAGAGAGAGAACTGAGAGAGAGAGAGAATTGTACGTTTTTGATATTTTGACCTTGAAGATAATTTAACCCTTAATTTACAACACACATAATTACGGATATCACATAATTCACACACACAGATTAATAGCTATACAAAGCGGTAGGCCACAGCGCACCCACACACACCCATAACCCCCACCTACCCCCCCCCCCCCATACAATTACTATACTACACATAACACTCACATTTTTGTTTTACCACATACACATCCACATATATATTATTTCTTTATCCTTATTTTTTTTCATATAGGAGGGGGAGAGTGAAGAGAGGAGTACCGTGAGGAGAGTGAGAAGAGAAGGAGAGAGAGAGGAACACCGGGGGAGGAAGAAAGTGCGGAGAGTAAAGAGAGCTAGAGATATGGAGGGAAGAAGATCCAGGTCAGGGAGGTCAGGTAGAGGAGAGAAGCGGGGGAGATGACTGTGACCCCAGATGTAGACACACAATGTGGAGGGTCAGAGGGTCAGGGGCTTGAACTCAGGGGGGTGGTAGTGGGGAGGAGGGACCGGCACCAGGGAGAGGACAGGCACTGTTGGTAGGGCAAAAGGCTGTGGCAAAGTACAGGGCCACCAATTATAGCCCAGAGGAGATGGAGGTTCTCCTCAGGGAAGTCTGTGCCAGCTACCATATAATAAATGGTGCAAGAGAAGTGAAGGCTAGCGAAAAGAACAAGGTCTAGGCCCTAGGTTGCCTCAGCTGTTGTGGCCTTAGGGGTCACTAATAGCGACATTAAGTCTGTTAGACACGGATATGACGACTGCAGGCAGAAGGTGAAGAGGAAGATGGCAGAGGAGATGAAAGCAGCTCGTGCTACCAGTGGTAGGCGTCCTGCTAATATCACTTACAACACCCGGGAGCAGACCCTGAAGGTCTGGATGCATCCTGCTGCAGTGGTGGACCTACCAGGTCAGATGGATACTGGTGTGCCAAGCACTTTGCAAAGTGAGTATCATATCACATGACACACATTGGTGTATGAAATGTGGGGGTGGGGGGATGGGGTGGACAAATACCCTGGAGATAACATGATGTTTGTATGTATCTATAAATAAGCTTGTACTCTGGTTGTTGTATCCAATGATCTGTATCACTCTAGAATTATGCTGCCCCCTACACCCCTGCACACACGCATAGATAACTGACAAACAATCGCACTGTAAGCCCCATGGTTATGACTGAAGATATATGGGGCAACATCAACCTTGTAAATCCTGTTAGCAAACACATCATCTTCATAATTTATATTCAGATATGTCTGGACAAAAGCTTCATTGAAAGCTGATTCTGAGTGCAATTTGCTATTATATCAAGATTGATTGAGAGTACAAACCTGGGTGTGCGCACTGCTGAATATGTGGATACAGACTCTGTAGGACTGAACGTGCATGTCATATACTGTCCCAACCTTGACCATGTCTCAGCTCATGTTAACAACCATTGCTGGGAATATGTCACAGATTGGTCAGTCTCACACACTGCACAGCAGATCCAGCAGAGCACGTGTCTAATGCACATGCAGTATACATATTCATATGAGCCATGATCCACAATGCTCATTATGCAGGCTGTGGTTCATCTGTGTAACACAAACACCACAGTCAATCACAGGTGACCATAATGTCAAGGATATGGAAACACATAGCTGTTAATTGTGTATGGCAACCAACTGAAATATATGTTGATTCCATTTCAGTACCCAGGAGGATAAGGCCAGCCACAGAGCGACAGGAGGATGAGGCTCTCATGGAGGTGGGAGAGGTGGAAGAAGAAGGCCAGGACATTCAAGAGGGCCCAGGACCATCCACACAAGTCATCCATTCAGCGGCATATGAGGAGTGGAAATCAATGCCTGGGCCCTCAACAGAATCATATAGCTGTACCAGCCACCTCCACTCCAACATGGGGTACCGCACCATGGGGTCCACCAACATGGGCTGACACCCAAGCCTCCCTGACGACACCTCTGCCACCAATGTGGTCACTGCTAGCACAGATGCCATCACCTTGGCCACCGTTGCCATCACCTTTACCAGCCATGCCATCACCTCCAGCCCTGCAGTTGACACCTGCGGCCCCAATGCCGGCAACATTACTCTAACCCCTCACATTACTGCAAATCATGGCCTGGTTTGCCAGGGAAGACATGGCATGCTGGAAACAAAAAAATTAGATGCAGTACCGGCTCACAAACGCCCTCCTGGCCAGCACAAGATCGATCCAGGCTAGCGCAGGATCACTCCATGCTTAGATGAGGAGGCACAACTGAAAGATGGAGCGGTATGAGGAACAGGCGGTTCTGGAGAGACGGCAACTCATCCAATTAGCCAAATGCCAGCTCATACCTCTACAGCCTTCGGTTGCACAACAGCAACACATGACCTCTGCCTCCTCATCCCAGACCTCACCATCACCATCTCAACAAGATCTCCAGCCACCCAACTTAGTGGCACCACACGCTCCTCCACAACAAAGACGTGTAAGAGGGAGACCCTCAGTGAACACTGAAGGTGGGGGCCAAGGCTGAGGAGTAAGAGGTCTTAGGACAATTAAGGAAGTCCACCTCCTGACCACTCCTCACTGAATACTGATTGTTATACATGTTGACATACTATTGGCTGGCTACAGAGTGTGTACATGTCTGGTTATGTTTAACATTTCAACAATTGATGTTCAATGTGGATTGACCTTGAGATGATGTGTTGTATTTAATCAGAATATTGTTATGATTGATATCTTGTTATTGTCTCTGTCGGTGTTAATAGCCAAATCTCATGACCATGAAGACACTCAACCCAGTTACCAACAAGCATTAGATCAGTGTCATTCACTGTTGCAGTTAGATCTGAAATGCAATATCTGACCACATATGACTTCAGTAATGAACATGACTGGTGTGAGTTTCAATTATAATGATCAGTGTCCCGGCTCAGGAGTTGCACGGTCCCATTCGGATCTGATAATCCAAACCGTAGTTATACATGCGTTTTAGTTGCATTTTTAATTGTGTTAACAGTATGAAGGTGGATTAATGTATTTCATGTCATCCACATAAAATGGCTAATTCCGTTTGACATCAGGATCAATGTGCATGTGTTTAGGGGTAATGTGAACAGTGTAAGCTGTCTGGCCTTGGTACCACCCATATACCAGTGAAATGTGATATCAGCATGGCACAACTATTCCATGTAGATAGTGATAGTACCTTTTGCTGAAAGATTGTGTTCACAGTGAAGCATGCATTGTTGTATTACACATCCTCAACATATTCCCGCCAGGCTGATTGAACAGAACAGAATCAATATGGTTATTACTGCTCGTAAATGACGTTCATGTTAATTGGTGTATTGTAGTATCCAGAGCAAAAACAATGTAATATTATAACAGCTCATGACTGTTCTAACACCTCCTCTTCATGTTTTCCAGATTCCTAGCATTTATTTGTAATGTATGAAAACACACTGTGTGTGGAATTTCTAGCATGTGTTTAATATGTCAGATAGAAAACATATGGTTGCTGTATGTGCATTAATGGTTATTTCCATGAAATGGAGTGCTACAGTATATGATGTTCCTATGTCACATCATATTATGGTTACTGTGGTGTCCTGACCACATGTGACCATAGTAAATGCTATGCATTATCCTTATGATGTTGTCTAACAGTTAACCCTTTAGGTGTCCTTGGATTTGCCACAGCCTCTTGCAATTCTGGTATCCGCCCACACCACACCCATGATATTAATGCATAGTCTTGTCATTTCTGATTGTGCGCTGTGTATGAAATAAAACTTTTTATACCGTTCTAACTGTGTCAGTGTGTTGTCAATGTTTGGGTTTATGGGACATCCACATACATCACATTTGTGTCACATTCATATCTGTGTAAACTGATAAACCCTAGTTAGTTTGCAATAGATCAATACCTATAATAAACATAATTGTAATAAAAGCATTGGATGCCATATAATAATATATCATATATAATCAACATAAAGGGGTAATACACATGCATATGTCCAGTTAGTGATATTGTGGAGTAGGAACATTCCCCTGAAGGCCTAAGAGGAATATGACAGGTGATGCTTGAAGGGTTGCCAGTTCCTTCTCTAGTGGAGAAGCCAATTGTGCTGCAGTCTATAGGGTCACAGTCGGACACGACTGAAGGACTGATAAATTAAAAATCAAATGTTCACAGCTACTTGATATATATGATGTGGCGGTCCCATATGGCGCACTATTTGTGTTCCCATATGTAGATGTAATGAGTGAGATGTATATCAGATGAGGTTTGGATATTTATGGGGACATTACATCCTCTGTGAGTGAGAAAGGGTTAATGTGGCAGCCATTTTGATGTATATGTTTTGCAATTTCATGAGGTAGTGTGTCTGTAATGGCTTCCAGCATCTTTCAGCATGACGTTTTATATTTGCATGACCATTCCAACATCTGACAATACAGAGTTTCATTTAATTTACATATTTGATCATTGTGGATTGTTGGCCAAGTCATTCTAATGCATTCCATTGCTTTTGAAAAATTTCCCTTGCAGCCCTGTAAAATTCCAAGGCCGTAAGTGCAATTTGAGATCCGAAATAGCTGCAGCCTTGAAATTCAGTTCGAGCTTGAGACTTACGCCCGTACACCTTTGCCGTGCTCGCAAGCTGGAAAGGGGACGAACTAGCCGAGATCTGCCTGAACCATCCAATTGCAGAGTAATCACGTACGGGCTAGACAATTTGATTGACAGTCGGAGCTTATACATTTGATTGACACGCCCATGCGTTGACTGTGTTGTGAATTTCATTTGATGTAACACACAGTTCCAGGAGCAGGTGGGAGAGTTGTTTTGAGTGAGAGTTGTTAGAGAGGTAGTTTACGTTTTTTGCTTGTTTATATTCTATTTCCAAGGTATTTACACTTAAGGCTTACACATATTTACAGATTATTTGTTAACAACAGGGAATTAGTTATAAAATAATTAGTTCAACTTTAATAACTTTATGGATCACAACAACGAATTTAAAAACGGAATTGGACACACAATTTTAAAAGAAAATAATAGGATTACCTCCTTACTATTAAGAGTAAGTACATTTTATATAACACACATTGGTGGGGTAATCAGGATTCCACCATGCAGTACTGTGTCTTTATTAGAGGGATTCTTCAATTGTAACTGTGCAATATAGTGGTAATGGGGAATGAAAACTATAAGAGAATGTGTAATAAAATGTTGGATGATACCACTACTTATGAAATCATACCAAAGAATCCTACAAATGAGTATAGGATTGCATTGAAGTCTATTTTGGACAATGCAAGGGCAGAGAAAATTATTGATGAACAAACTTACACCTTCCTATATCCCAAATCCCCCACTATATCTACCTTTTATGCCCTTCCTAAGGTGCATAAGAAAATAACACCTATCCCAGGCGGGCCTATAATAGCAGGCTCAAATAATCTCTCTTCTAATGCCAGTATATTTGTTGATTACCATCTTAATGATTTGGTACAGAGTTTACCCTCTTATGTAAGGGATACGGATGATATTCTCAGACAACTTGAAGACTTATACATTCCAGAACATTCCTGGCTGGCATCAATAGATGTTGAAGCTCTATACAGCGGTATCCCCCATGTGTTTGGTATGGAAGCAGTGAGATATTTTCTGAGTACCAAAAGTTCCAACGAAGCTAAATGTAATTATTTTCTCCTACAGCTTTTAGAAAATGTGTTGAAACACAACTATTTCATCTATAAAGATAAATGGTTTCATCAGAGCAAAGGAACTGCAATGGGCACATCCTGTGCCCCAGGATATGCAAACTTGCTATTGGGATGGTGGGAGGAGAAGTTGGTTTATGATGATACCCATATGGTGCTTATGGAACATGCCATACTATGGCGACGCTACATAGATGATATTCTGGTAGTCTGGACAGGCACCAGAATATAATTTGAGGAATTGATGAGAATTCTAAACATCAATGCAGTAGGTTTAAAATTCACACATGAAATACATTTCACTCAGGTCACTTTTCTTGATTTAATTATCAAGAAGGGAGAACATGGTAAAATCTCCACTACTACATATAGGAAAGACACGGCAACTAACACCTTGCTTAGTTGGGATAGCCAGCACTTTGCACCTCTGAAAAGGGGTATCCCCAGAGGCCAGTACCTGAGAATCAGAAGTAACTGTAGCACGGATGAGGAATTTAGGATGGAGGCAAACAAACTTAAAAAGAGATTCTGCGAAAGGTGTTACTCAAATAAATGTTTAAAGACAGCATTTAAGTATGCATTAAGCTGTAATAGAACTGAGCTCTTGAATGGTCAGCATTCCCAAAGAACAAAGATAGAAAAAGGCCTGCAAGACACTCAACTTCAAATGCATTATGACCTTTGGTTATGATTCACATACAGTTCAGAATATCTTATCAAAACATTGGCACCTACTTAAAAGTGATGAGGGTCTAGGAGGTATTATACCATCAAAAGCATCCATCACTTATTGTAGGGGAAGAAATCTTAAAGATATGTTGGGCCATGGCTATTTCAAAGAACAAACACCTCAAACCACTTGGCTTAAACCATTGGTAGGGTGCTTTAAATGTGGTAAATGCAAATTTTGTAAATATATTAAACCCACAAAAATCTTTCATCATCCAGAAAGTGGTGAGGAATATAGACTTAAAGAGTTTGTAAACTGTTGTTCCACAAATGTGATCTATGTAGCGACATGCATTTGTGGAAAGATCTACGTAGGTAAAACGAGGCATCAAATACGTAGGAGAATAGGTGAACATGTATATTTCATAAAAAATGACCTTGATACACCTATTGCACATCATGTTAGATATTACCACAGAGGTAATAGTGAAGTTATTTCATTTACTATACTTGAGAGAGTGCATATAGGCCCCAGAAAAGGAGACCTGGAGAAAAAACTGCTTGAACATGAAGCACGATGGATCTATAGGCTTAAAGCCATGACTCCTAAAGGATTAAATGAGGGATTTACCTTTACATCTTTTATTTAGATATTAGGCCACAGGTGGATTTGTGGATTTGGAGAGTTAATATCAAGTCACTAGCATGGGCCTGATCGTCTTCCAAGCACCTTAATATACTATATGTAAAAGTTTAATAATATTCTAGTATGCTATATGATAGGACTTTTTAGATTTTCACTTCATAAAGACTTATTATCTACTCAATACTTTATAAGTTTTTTTTTCTACCATTCCATCTTATAATTATTCCTTCACTTTTAGTAGGAAAGTTTATTTCACTAGCTGCACTTTTTGAATTTATCCTTCCATAAAAGGATATACTGTTTTAGAATGTCCTTATTTTAAGAATTACTACACTAGTAATAGATTTTCTTTTTTCATTTTACTTTAACATTGACATCAATATTATCACATACTATCACACAATATTATCACATATTATCACACATATCCATGTGTGCTACATTAGGTATCCATGGTGACGGGAACCATTTAAATAGGCGGATCCTTCGGTAATCCGTGTTTTGCCTTTGAGGAAGACGTCTAGTGACGTCGAAACGCGTCTGTCGTACGACGCTGCGTGCGTCCTCACGTTAGAGCACGTAGGCGTTGGTTTACTATGCAGTGTGTGAGTGTCTGTGCGCCCTAACCCGTCCTTACCCAATTTAATGCTTGTTTTGTATGAGTGGGGATACTTACTTGCGTTCATTATATGCAGGCCATTTACCTCATAAGACTATCTCAGTATTTTAATTATGATACTGGTATTTACTGGAGCCTGCTTAAATTGTTTGTTTGCTCCCACCGTACTATACAGAGTATAAGAGGGAAATATATGAGAGAAAAAGCCTTTATTATAAGCAATACGGGCAGTATTGCTGGCCATTATATTATTACTATAGGTCCCTTATCTCCAATTGAGATCCTCGGTTCTGAACAGTATGGATGATTTAAGGGTATATATATATATATATAGGGCAAATAATGTTTCAATGCACAGTTACAATTGAAGAATCCCTCTAATAAAGACACAGTACTGCATGGTGGAATCCTGATTACCCCACCAATGTGTGTTATATAAAAAGTACTTACTCTTAATAGTAAGGAGGTAATCCTATTTCAAACACCTTGATTTTCTTTTAAAATTGTGTGTCCAATTACGGATTTTTTTTATTATTAGTTTATATATTTGTTGTTGTGATCCATAAAATTATTAAAGTTGAACTAATTAACTAATTCCCTGTTGTTAACAAATGACTTTATTATAGGTGGTAGACACCTTGGGATACTAGCAATCCTTGATATATTGTTTTAATATTAACAGATTACACATATTTGCAATACACATATTTTAAAGAAGACACATAGAGTCATGTATAGAGTTAGGACACCCCCCCCCCCCCCTCTATCCCATCCACCACACCCAATCCCCCAATACACATAGCACATTAAAAAAAATGATACCCATATGGCGCTCATGGCATGGGGACAGCAAGGAGGCAAAATAACTTTTCTTAAACGCTGTCAAGGTCTGGGATTAGAACCATGGTCCCCGGAGGCTAATTTGCTGGAACCCCTGATTCAGCAAGAGCTGCAGCTGGAGGCTGAGTATGTTGAATTGCTGGATGAGGCATCCATGGAGAGGTTTTGGCCATCCAGATGGGAGGGACCCAGTTAGGCAGACAGGGTTCAAGAGGACAGGTCACCAGAGCCCTACGAACCAGGCGGTATGTACAAGAGTAATTCTGCTCAAGTGGTCTGGGAGAGGATATTATGGACTGTTGGGAGAATTCTGATCTCAGGGTTTCTAAAAGTAACAAGGATGCCTTCATGCAGTTGACTGGGAAGAAGAAGAAGAAGAACTGGGCCCTATCTTTAGGGGGATTAGGCTTGCCAAGTTAGAGACATGGGGACAGGGCCAAACCACAGCAGTGCCAGGCCTAGGAGAAGACCTGCTACCCTGCTTCTAGAGTCAGAGAAGAACCAAATGAGCACTTCGCCCTACTGATGGACTGTAAACATAGTGGGGAGGTTCATTGGATGACCATTGACCAGCCACAGTTCCAGGGACAGGCTGAGCAAACAGCCCTGGGAGCATGGCAGACCAGGGGGCACAGCCCTATCCAGGTGATGTGGACACTATTGCTATTGAACAAGGCAACGGGTCAAAAAGAAAAGGACTGTCAGATTGCAGCTGTAAGGGAGAGTCTGGGTCGGAGCAGGCATACCCACCAGTTCTTGGAGGAGAAAATGGACTGTGAACCATTAAAGGAGCTCCAGATGATAAAAAATGTCAGAGAGCTAGCCACAGACCAGAGTGAAGGGGAGGTTATGATCCGTGAGATTCTGCTAAACAGAGACCCAGCAAATCAGTTAAAGAAGGACCACATTCCTTATTATGTGCACAGTGCCCTGACCGTTGTCCAGGGGCCAGCCATAAATCAAGGGACAGTAGGAGAGAGCTGTGAGACCCTGCCAGGGGACCCAAGGGAGGTAAGTTCTGTGCCCAGGCGGTGTGTCCAGAGAGAGGGGGATGTGATATGGTCATCCACGTGCAACCTACAGGATTGGAGTCTTTAGACCAGGCCACAACATTGGGTGCCGGCTTCTAGATCCGCCCAGTACATTCCCCCTCTGAATTACTATTTTTCTGGGTGCCCCAGGGGAGTGTTACCCATGCAATGGGGCAAAAGAGTGCATGGGCCCTGGTTTTTGGGGGGTGGCATGGCAATGGCACCCTTGGACTGTATTGATTAGCCTGGCACAAAGGACTGTTGGCAGAACCGAGGCTAAGCAGTCTGGACAGGAGCATCTATGCTCACTGGCCCTTTGGAAAGTCTGTAATAGACTGTGGACCTTTGAAGGAGCTCCAGCTGAAAAAAACAGTCAGAGGGCTAGCCATGGCACCTTGGGAAATGTCACCTGGACTGGGTACTACCCTGGGACACTTTGGACTGGGTGAACTAGTTGGCCCAAGGACTGTTTTAGATGCAGCTGCTCAAGGATATTGTTTTCCCCAAGGGTTGGGAGGTAGGGGGCATGCGCCATGGCCCAGGGAGGGCAGTTGGCAATTGAGGAATGAAGGCTGTGCCCGAAATTGTGTGCCCATTGGAATTGGAAGAAATGTGGACTGTGAGGCTATTACAATTCTATCACTCGCACAAGTGAGATCAGTGTGGATAAAAATTTGTCTGGGAGGACTAATTCCTAGGCCACACTAGGATGGGGGAAACTAGCTGTTATGTACAGGAGGGCCCACTGGACTGTTTGCATTAATCATTTTTTATATGTGTGGTAAACAGTTATATCATGGGTGTAATGCATACATGTAGTTATATCATGTATGTAATAAGTGCATATAGTACTGTCATTGATTAACATTAGAATAATGTATCTCTATTAGAAGTAGGATAGTAGGCTATGCATAGATAATAAAGTTAATGCAGTCACTTATGTGACAAAGAATTAAAGATTCTAAACAATTGATATGGCCCTGAGATTGGCCACCTGTGAAGGCTCTGGCTTCAGTCACGAAGGGGGGAGCTAGTTTTATGGGAGAAAAAAATGTGTAATGAGAACAATAATACCAGACCCCTCTGTACATCTTGAAATCATGTGGGAGAGGGAGGATAGCAAGCTATTTGCCCAGGAGGATAGGCTAGAACAGGGGGAAGACTTTGGTGTTTTGTGTCATCTGAAAATGTCTTTTGAAAAATAAAGAAGTGGTCTGATTTTGGACACACTAAACAAAGGTGGTGTTGGAGTCTGCTTGTACTAATCAAAGGTACATTGTGTGTGATTCTTAGATCCTAAGAATAGGGTCTGATGGTGCTTGTCTCTTCAGAAATGATGCTGTCATCTGAAGTGTCTGCTGGTGTCGAGATCTGAACAAACAGTTGCAACCCATAGAGAGAGAGAGAATTGGGGTGAGCGTAGTCCCCCAAATCTGACAGTTGTAACAGTGTTGACCAAAGATATCGCCATCATGTGGTCATTCGGCTAATTCATCCACTATTCAGAGAAGGCCCATCTCCAAATGAGTGAGAAAAAGCATGAATGAATATATATATATATACTAGCGACTTGCCCGTCAAAAAATGACGGTCAATAAAATTTAAATGTTGTGAAATTTGTTTGCATGAGTCAGCTACATTTGTCCCTTTTTTTTTTCTAAAAATAAAAACACATAATTATTTTTAACTTTTTATTTTTTTAACTTTCAACTTATATTTCCCAAACATTAAACTTTGTAACATGCAACTTGTATATGAAACATTTGTGCAACATTTTGTTACCAATACTAACACTTTTCAATACATATTTATCACTGAGTAACTGCAGATTATATTAACTTAGAGTAATTAAATTGTTTTAACAATAACATACTTTTTCTCATTTGTAACATATTTGTTAAACTGTTGTTAAACTAAATTAGCATTGAATCCAGAGGAAGGCAAACAATAAAAAAACCCTATTGAAACGTGTCCAATTGTATCAAAGAGGGAAAAAAATTAATTCCTTCCTGACCCCATTAACTGGCGATCGGATTTCTCCCTGAATCAATACTTTGTCTTGAAATAATACATTTCAAATTCTTACTAAATACTTAAACTTTATAGTAACAATACATATTTGACTATACAACATATATATTTACCCAACTTTTGTAAACATTCCAAAAACACATATTTAACATTTTAAATTGTAACTTCAAACAATAACATTTAACTTTTGTAAATTATGGAAAAATCAGTGAATTGTTTTTGTGGGGCCAATCATGTAAATATAAAACTTTGAACCCATTCCAATCTGTTTCAGGATATTTTACTGTTGTTTTTTTTTTTCATTTAGTCCATTCTGCAAATATCAGATATATTTTCATAATTGAAATAGTGGTCCCCTGTTTAAAGAGTCCCAGAGTACTTTAATTTAGTACTGGAAGTCAAACCACTGTTCTCTATCTTTTTTTGTCCATTCTTTAGATGTTTTACTGGAAATATTGTTTTTGTGCAATCATATTGAGTCCCATAAAAGGTTGGCAGTAAAATGAAACCATTGTCCACTATCTTTCCAACACCTCATAGTAGACAATGTTTTTGGTGTAAACACATCCATCGTCCAATAAATGACCTTGAGTTTCGTTTTCTTCAACATTTCTTTTGGATTAGTGCACCTTGAAAAAGCCACATAGAGTTGTCCATGTGCAAAAACTGGTTCCTTTAAAAAAATCCCAACTGACTTAAAAGTTTGTCCTTGGGATTTATTAATGGTCATAGCAAATGCCATGATAACTGGAAATTGTCTCCGTTGAAGGACAAAGGGCAAACCACTCTCACTTGGAGCTAAATCAATTCTTGGTATAAAAACTCGTTCACCTTTATGGGTCCCAGTTATAATTTCTGCATGTATAAAATGATCTTTTAACTCATGCACAATTAATCGGGTCCCATTACAAAGTCCTTTTTTTGGATTCATATTTCGCAATAACATAACAATTGCACCTTTTTTCAATTGTAAAATATGTGGGGGCATTCCAGATGGTGTTAACGAATTAATAAATTCGATAGTAAAATTCGATTCACTGTCTTTATCATCTGACAGAATCGAATCTGCACTGTAATAATTCTTTTGTGGTGCATTGATGTATTTTAAAATTTCGTTATTTACATTCAAGGCATCGATATTTTTTGATGTTAATATTACTTTGTTTGCAATGTCTGTGTAATCCTCATTATTAAGAGTGTTTAGGAATATGGCTGATATGAGTGATTCATTGCAAACCATTTCTGATGGAATTTCAATGGTATCATTTGGTAAATGCTGTATTTCTGGATGTTTTCCATCTCCGATTTTAATGAGCCAGTCATTGAATTCATTTCGGCCTTCAGATCTCATATTTAATTCTAATTTGAGATGTGTAAATATTTGCCACAGTTTACTGGTCTTGATACATGTTTCAATGATCTCTGTTCTATTTCCGTGTGGCACAACAGGTAATGTTTGCCTAAAATCGCCTCCTAACAGCATCACCTTTCCACCAAATGGCAACTTATTATCCATCACTTCTTTTAAGAATCTGTCAATACAATGCAGTGCATGACATGACATCATTGTTGCCTCGTCTATGATAATTAGTTTAGTTAGTTTGAATTTTTTTGCTTGTATGGAATTGAGTCGAATATCTGAGACTGATGTTTCCAAAATGGGAACTGGCAGCTTAAATCCACTATGCACAGTTCTACCACCATCTAACAAAAGTGCAGCAATTCCAGTTGTTGCAAATGGCAAAGCTATCTGATCCTGTGATCGAATATAACTCATCAAACAATTGTACAGATAAGTTTTTCCTGATCCACCTGGTCCGTCTAGATAGAAATACCGGTCTTTGACCATTTCATCATCTGTAGCATTTGTGATGGCATGAAATGCTTCTAACTGTAAATTATTTAAAGTTGCCAGTTTTTCTTGGGTTTTTTGTTTTTGAAGCTCAGTGTCATAATCATCAAAATTGATGTCATCTATAAGTCCTGGATCTGGTAAATTAAAACTTGCACAATTTAATCCATGAGCCAACAATATTTCTTGGATTTCCAACAATGTTTTTAACAGAGCTATTGGTTCTCTGTAACGTTTCAAGAAATCTTCTGACATGTTTAATTTAAATGTTTCCCACAAAGTGAAAGCATCAGGTACATTGCAAAATATACAAATGAATGCAAATTGTTGTCTCATTTGCTTAGGCATTTGACATAGTGCTGCTTCTTCCAGACACCTCTCCCCTTCTGTATCATCAGGTATGAAATTTTGAAGTCTTGCAGCTAATAGGAATGTCTCATAAACTATGTCATTCACTGTACGTAAATGCTCAAAACTCTGTGCACCGGGAACATGTAACAGAAGTAATCTTAAGCTGAAACGTTCAATGTCCCTTGGACTGACGGTATAAATTCGTGGTATGATTTTATGGGTATCTCTTTTTCGTAGTCGCCATAGACCATTTACAAATACATAGTGATATGGTATCTCTATGTATAAAAATTGTCTGGCATGCGTATCCTGACAGTTTAATTTAAACCACGCAGTAAGCGTAGTATCTCTGTCTTCACTTTGATATAATGCAGTTCTTTCATTTCCTTCAGTAAAGCAAACCATCTGACTTTGAGGCAAATGTACAGCTAAACGATAGATAGCATGTGATCGATCATGCATCTCAAATTTCAAAAGGCGCCACATTGCTTCCGGAGCACTCACATACCGAGCATCTAAATAATTTGAAAGTTCATCATGTAAAATTGGATTTTCGTTTTCATTTCCAGCACCTTGTACAACAACAGTAGCTGCATCATATCCTTTGTATATATATTTATACACATACTTAATGGATTTAATCATAGTGCAAGCTTCCACATTGATGTGTGCATTGTACTTCATGAGCAAATGTGGATTGTATGGAACGACAAATCTATTATCAACCTTTTGGCCCCGGATAATAGCTGTTTGTCCTTGTGTTCTTTTATACAAAGGATATCCATCACAATTTGCATAAGTTTGCATTTGAAATTGTTTTGGAAATTCTTTAGTACATTTTTTATTTTCCATACATGGTGAATTTGGATTCATCTCTCCACATGGGCCATGAATCATTCTATGTGTAACAATCTCCCAAAGTTTTGTATATATTTCTTGGTCTGGCAATTGTGCCGAAATTACTGAATCCACTCTCTCTGCAGTTTTTAACTTGTCTTTTTCCTGCAGTATTAAAAGTATGTGAGCATGTGGCAATCCTTTTGAAATTCAATGGTGTAAACAAAAGCCACACATTGTCCAAATAAATGTGCTTTAGTGATGTCATGAATTAATGAATTGAGTTTGATTTTAAATACTCTTGCCACTAAATCTGGTCGGTCAGAAGTAGTTTGTGCCAAATTCAAATTCTCCTTGATCTCTGGCCATTGTGGATTACAGGTGAATGTAATAAATAAATCTGGTTTTCCAAATTTAGTAACAATAGCCATGGCATCATTATACCTTTCTCGCATATTGCGAGGAGATCCTTGGAAAGAGGATGGCAAAATAATTGCTCTTCCAGCTGGAATGTCTCTGTTGGAAGCTAAATCTGCCACATAATCCATTAATCCACAATACTGTTCTACTCGTAATTTATTTTGTTGATATTTAATAAAATTTAGATTATTGGCTTCAACTTGTAAATATGAATCAATAATCCATTGTTGAGTGAGTTTTCCTCCATGTAAAATTGGATTAAAACAATCACGGATAGCAGTTTGTGCCACTTTATATTCCAGCATGGAAATATTAGATCGAATACGAAGTTTAGTATTGGGATAACTTTCCAATTTTAATTTTGGTTCCCATCCTGGTTCCCCATTTGGAAAGAAAATGGGATATGTCATTGGATCTAAATTACAGCTTAATATATTGATATTAATAAATGGTTGTTCTTCATTGCGTGGATATATTCTAATATCCCGCTGAAAAGGTGGTTCACCATCTTCATTTTTAAACACCATGGCAACCTCATTTACAGTAGGTAAATTATATCTTCTCTGATCAGTGTTGCGATCTCTTTTTAACACCATATTGACTCTTGGTGTAGGCAATTGATGTCTTTGAGCATGTTCCTGTTGTTCTTTTTCAAGCTGTGCTAATTGTTTGTATGCTTGACTATATGGGTTTTTTTTCATAATTTTATCCAGCTGTTCAAAGACTATGAGCAAACACTGTCTATTTTCTGGAAGTGTCATTCTTTGTTCCACAGCTTCCATCGTATCTAACACATATAACTGTGCAAATTTCCTTTGCTGTCCTTCTTGTGGGTGTAAATGCGAAGTTCTGTGGTATATTTGACCTTGAACTCTGAAACAATAAGGACCATGTCCTGGTACATTTTCTGCTAATGTTGCACCCATTGAAGCAAATGAAATTGCACTGTTATAAGACCTTATGTTTTGTTTAAAATTATTATAATTTAGAAATGTTGGATCACTCATAATGCATTCTAAATAATATGGAAATGGGTGTCTTACTGGAAGTTTGACCTTTCCTTTCTGACAGCAACTAATGAAATTTCCGTCATAAGGTCTTTCCTTTATAAAATGATAGGCCCCACAAAACTGACAAACCACATTAAGTAATCCACAATAATGAGTATCTACTTCTACTGCAGTAGTAAACACATTATAATGCATTTCTTCAACATAAATATCAGACCCACATTCTATATGTACATTTTTTTCTTGTGTGTCTACATTCAAGTCATTCTGCAAAATGGAATCATTGCACAATGGTTCAGAGAGATGTTTTTGTTTACTTTTACGTTTCTTGGAAGCCCCAACACACTCACTTGCGGCTTTCTTACTCATCTTTCTTTTATTTAAAAGTCTCTGTCGATCTTCTTCTCGCAAGCGTTGTGAAGTCTCCGGTGTCTGAGCATCTCTCCACCTTCCTTTCCCTTGCCAATCTTCTTTTGCGTTCAACTTTGTCTTCTCCATTGTCCGCCATGTTAATCTGTAATTGTAAATAGAAATGCAATTATTGTTTATTCTTTGTTTTGTCTACATTTTTTTTCCTTTTTGTACTGTTCGATGAAAGTAGATAAATAAACTAATAAAACATTTTCAATTGTTGCACTTTAGACTGAAAGAAATGAAACCATTTTTTAAAGTATTTTATTGACATATATGAAATCGGAAATAGCTGCACATATTTATCTTTATATTATTAATCCTTCAATGACATTCCTTCTTGATTGAATTCACAGCATACCATCGATTTATTTTTTTTGCAAGTGTTGTAAGCTTCTTATTTTCTTGAAATATTATTATTAATTATTATTGTCTTTTCATGATTTTTCATTTTTTGAGTAAATATCATACATTAAATGACTCAATAAGTACTCTCTATTTTCCACAAATTTAAATTTACACCAAATATATAATTTATAGCCTTCTTGTATGCATCACTACAAAATTAAATGTTATACCTGTGAGGATGATGTTGATGTTGTTCCAAGGCTGCAAACGTCACGCTGTCTGTTTATTCCCTTGCAGATCTGAATAAACTGTAAAATCAAATAGATAATATTTGTAAACTTTTGCTTCATCAATATCATTAAATGAACATCAACAGACATATATTCGGCTACATTAAAAACCTCATAATTTAATTTCTGTACCTGTCCAAATGATCCTTATGCTGTTCAATGTGTTGAAACGTCACTATCTCTGGTCATTCACGTAGATTTCCCTGCAATTATACAAAATAGTAATTGATGTATAATATGTTACTTAATCAATGAGGCTTAACATAACTATTTTTGCATACATTAAAAACCTGAAAAAAAAATATATCAATAAATCAGCATGAACACACATATGTAAGCATAGATTCTAAACATACACTCAATCTTACTGTTATTTTTTCAATAGGAATCAATGAATATATCTTAATCTTAAATTAATGTCTGACTAAATATAACCTCAACACATCAGCATGTAGGCTTTTTTTTTTACTGTTATTTTAAAATGAGTATGTTACAAATGACTTCTTAAAAAAATGTACATTACTAATGAACTAATAATCAATTAATGTTCATTAATATTCAACTAATGTGTGACTCAATCTAACATTAACATCTAAGCATGAGTATATCGGCTTTATTTTTTATTTTTGGTTTATTTTATACAAAATATTGCACATTCTTAACCTTTGTTCAAATTAATGATTATTAATGATAGATTATGAAAGTTAATTACAATTCTTACCCACAGGTAATCACGACATAACACAAAATAGTTCTTAAATTAATGTACATTAATAATTAATGAATTAATGTGTTCCTAATTAATTAATGTACATTATGAATGTTATTAACAATTGTTTCACACAGGTAATCATGACATATAACCAAATAATTGTAAAATTAATGTACATTAATAATTAATTACTAAAAAATAATTTTTTATTGATCTTCTTAATTTTGATATTAATAATTAATTATTAATTAATAATGTACATTATAAATATTATTAACAATTCTTTCACACAGGTAAGCACAATATTATTTTTCTATTAATTACTACCAATTTATTAATTAATAATTTTAAATAGGCACACTAATATTTTTCTATGACTTAAATTTCTTCTATATTATTTATTAATTAAGTACCAATTTATTAATTACTAATTAGAAATAATAGGCACAATATTATTTTTATATTAATTAACTTTATTATCTATTATTTATTAAGTAATTATCAATTTATTAATTAATAATTAGAAATAATACATTTACCTTTTTTAATATAACAATGCTGAAGCAGTATACTGAAGAGCTAACAATCTATTGCGATTTCCCGGCATCCGAAAACATCCAGTCAGACTGTCATCACCTGAGGAGAAAGTGTCAGTCCTGTGTGAAATGTGCCCTATATATAGGCTTTGTGACCAATGTTTTAGGCGGGAAATCCGCAGTTGCGCGAGCCAAATGCGTTGTTTTCGGCGGGAAATTCTATGTGGCGCGAGACAAAGGCGGGAAATCTGTGTTAATGCGTAAATCGGTAATCTCGTTTTCGTAAAATATACTCGTTACTGTCTTTTTACTCATTGTGTGGTTAATCCGCATCCTTTATCTCGTTGTTTTTCTAACACATACGTCTGTGGCGGTGTTTTACGCAGTTCGTAGTAGTATAGCCTCGTTTTCATTTTTTTTGTCGGCCATTTTTTTCTCGCTTAGCCGATTTTCAATCTTTGTAACTCGGCTAAATCGATCTAAATTGCAGTTCCAACTCACTTCCAGACCTCCTGCCTGGTTCCCCATGCTGTAAGTGACCTTTATTTATTTTTTTTGTGTGTATTTAGTGGGTTTTTTTTGTGTTTTTCTTCCGCCGCTTATCTCGTAATTTTTTTCACCTCGTATTTTTTTTTCTAATTGCTACGATGTAACGGCTCGCCTCGCTACGCGAGGCTCGCCTGCAATGAGCGCCTGCGGCGCTCATTGCCAAAGTGCTACAATGTAACAATGCTACGATATAACGGCTCCCCTCGCTACGCGAGGCTCGCCTGCAATGAGCGCCTGCGGCGCTCATTGCCAAAGTGCTACGATTTAACGGCTCACCTCGCTGTGCGAGGCTCGCCGGGCGATGAGCGCCGCTTCATTTTTTTTGTCGGCCATTTTTTTCTCGCTTAGCCGATTTTCAATCTTTGTAACTCGGCTAAATCGATCTAAATTGCAGTTCCAACTCACTTCCAGACCTCCTGCCTTGTTCCCCATGCTGTAAGTGACCTTTATTTATTTTTTTTGTGTGTATTTAGTGGGGGTTTTTTGTGTTTTTCTTCCGCCGCTTATCTCGTAATTTTTTTCACCTCGTATTTTTTTTTCTAATTGCTACGATGTAACGGCTCGCCTCGCTACGCGAGGCTCGCCTGCAATGAGCGCCTGCGGCGCTCATTGCCAAAGTGCTACGATGTAACGATGCTACGATATAACGGCTCGCCTCGCTACGCGAGGCTCGCCTGCAATGAGCGCCTGCGGCGCTCATTGCCAAAGTGCTACGATTTAACGGCTCGCCTCGCTGTGCGAGGCTCGCCGGGCGATGAGCGCCTGCGGCGCTCATCGCAAAGTCATACGCACTACGCAACAGTATTTTTTTTTCTAATTGCTACGATGTAACGGCTCGCCTCGCTACGCGAGGCTCGCCTGCAATGAGCACCTGCGGCGCTCATTGCCAAAGTGCTACGATGTAACGATGCTACGATATAACGGCTCGCCTCACTACGTGAGGCTCGCCTGCAATGAGCGCCTGCGGCGCTCATTGCCAAAGTACTACAACTTAACGGCTCGCCTCGCTGTGCGAGGCTCGCCGAGCGATGAGCGCCTGCGGCGCTCATCGCAAAGTCATACGCACTACGCAACAGAGCGGTTTTAACGGCTCGCCTCGCTGCGCGAGGCTCGCCGGGCGATAAGCGCCTGCGGCGCTCATCGCAAAGTCGTACGCACTGCGCAACGCAGCGTGACGACGTCTCGTAGTTAGACAATTATAATATGTGATATATATATATATATATATATATATATATATAGCCTTTCAGCTTTATATTAGAGCTGGTAATTCTGTTATATTCTTATCCCTAATTCTGATGCCAGGCAGGTTTAACAACCCCCCTTTGGCAATGAAAGACACCTGTACCTTTTCATTCCAATAGAATCTTAAGAGTGAGTATATGATTAATTCGAAAAGTTCCTATATCCCGCTATGTGTGTGCGTTTCTGCTATTTTACTAGAGACGTGTCCATATGTATACCATAGTACAAATGATATATATGTGCTATCATGGATTTTAGATAGCAACACATGCATATTTTAACAATAATACATAATATACACATTATTGAAATAATTATGAATGGATGTAACAATAACTTTCTCAAAGCAGAACCCCATGATGAGTGTTTTGAAAATGAATTGACTTATTTCTGCCACCATGATGCATTTGACAGATCAGAAAAGAGTTCTTGCTGTTGACGGTGAAAATGTATGTGTACCTTTTCTCCAAAATGTTGTAGGTGTTTGAGCACTACCTAATCATCTTTAAGTTGCATTAACCATTTCTGCCATGGTGTGTTGTCTGATCAATTGGTACAATAAGAGGAGACCCCAGGTTTTTATTGTAGGTTAATACCCGTGGCACTGTGAGGTTAAACTGCTGTGAACTTATTCTCACCGGATAGTCTATGACACAGTAAATTCCCTGAGTAATCTGTTCCCTAGATATACAATGTTTGAATCATATGTGTATCTCATCCCTTGGTTTCAATGACACAAAACTCACCTTTCCCTGTCCTAAGGGGAATATCATATCTTGGGGTTTAACCTTTTCTACAAACCCTTGGCAGTATGAATGGTTATGCCAGCATGAATCAAATACTGTTCTAACCTGACTAGGTAGACATAAGATTTTGGTGGGAATCTCATACAACCTTCAACATCTACTTGTTCTATGGTGGTACCATTTTCTATGAAGTTGGGAAACTCTAACTCACGATGTAAAACATGTAATTCTGTTACAGGAGATCCCAGTCATGTCATATGGTAGATATTCTGGTAGGTTCCTCTGGTTGGTACTAGTGAAGTAGCTATGCATATATTTCCCTTGCAACCCAGCCAACTGTTCACCCATAACTCTTTGTGGTCAGGGGCAAACCTGTTAATTTCAGTTTGCTCCCAACCTCCCAAAGGGGTATGGTTATTATCCATAGCTTGCGCCATGATCTTAAAATCAGTTGATAGCTCTGTTTGCATGGAAAGACATACAAAATCCCAATACACTTCTCTTAACCTCCCAATTTCCCCTACCAATATCTCCTGAATATGCTGTATAGCAGGACTCAGTATATCTATCACTGCCTTTGTCAGTCCCTCTACAAATGTATTTATAGTTTGTTGTGTGTGTAACCCTTTGGAATTTAGCAAACCCTCAGACTGTAAGGTTGTAGTCAGACTGGAAATATTGATAGAATGCACAACCTCTAGACCAGTTCCTACACCTCCCAACACTGAATCCATAATATCCTTCTTATTTATTTTTCTGGTACCCATTACCCATCTAATAAAAGACCTTTTCATAGTAGCTGTAATTGTGGAATCATTTTGAAAGTGTTTATAAACTAGCCAATCTGTCAACCTTATTCTCTATGAAATCAGTTGAAATGTAGCATCCCTCAATCTTGGTGTGGGTTTCATAGAACTAATTTGAAAGGGACCAATGGAAAGTTCTTTCTTACCCCCACACATGGGATTGTTAGCATAGTTATCCACCCTTAGTGGAGCAAGGGTAGTAGAATAGGTCAGAGGAGGCGGGGCTACTGTTGTAGGTTCCCTCCCCTCATCTATTGTTAATGATACCTTCACTTGTCCACCCCAGTTGGTTCCCACTAACTCGCATTTTACACCTTCTTTGATCATGTTCTCAGTGATCACCTTTGTTATGCTATACCCTTGCTGATTCGTGGACATGACAGGGTTTTGAAAACGAAGGGAAAACCTAATATCTTCACCTATTAGACCTATAGTCCATTTTCTTCAGTGTGTCCATTTACATTCCCAGTTCTTTTGGTTACCCAGATTCTCCCTCCAAAATCCACTAATGTTATTATGACTTTTTGTCCCAAAAATTTCCACAATCCCACCCCCACTTAAAATCAGTTGATCAAAGCAGGGTTCTTCCAAATTGTCACTGCTCCATATCTTTGTACATGCCTTGATCTTCTGTGTATTACTTGATCTTCTTTGCCTTGTGGAAGAGGTGATGTGTGGTCCATCAATTTCCTGATTATTACACATTAATAATATTATCCAAAAAAAGCAAAAAAATAAATGCATTTCCATCTTTCTTGTTGAATTCTCGTTGCCAAATCTGAAAAGATCAAACAAGTATCAATTTTTAGCAGAAATATCTACATCTAGGACTTCTGTCCCTTTGTACAATTTACATTGGTCCACATGGACTTATTTGCGAATAGGCTGCCTTCTGGTTTTTCTGGGGTTTGATCTTTTTATGACATTCAAAAATTACAGTATTCCTTTTATTAAATCTACAAATCACGTCGCAAAAAAGAAACGTTTTTTTAAAAAAATATGTGTACTGTAACCCCTAATTGGAGCAATGAATATTGGTCCAGTTATTGTTATCCTATATGTGACATATGTGACGTATGTAACCTATAATTAACATATAGTGAAACTATGTCACGTTTTATATAGGAAAAAATGCCCGATAAATTATTGGAGTAATCCAGGGGAATTGTGTATAAAAGCAATCCTCATTTATGCACATGCAAATCCTCGGATATGCTTTAAGTAATACAAAAAACAATTTAATTAAAAAGAGAAAAATGCATATAAATGCTATAAAAACAATCACAATATACACTGGTTATGGATATTAGTTAAATTCCTCAACAATATCAACAAAATAAGGTTTTTGATGATCACATACAGTATGCAAAATTACACCGTGGTAAGAAAAGTAATGGGGGTTGTACAACACCCCTTTTACCCACAGCACCTAGCACGGAGGTGCAAAAGTAGGCATGGACAATTGTGCTTTAGTGCACTAAGTAATGTCCTTATTGGGATTTAATTGTTTGATCTTTTTACCTTAAGCACTGTAGTACCTAATGTATCCATTAATACATAGGGACCCTCCCAATTTGCACCCCATGGAGAATTTTTCTTAACATTTTTGATCATGATCATTCCCCCCTTTTCAAACAAAGTTTGAATTTTAGATGATTTACAATCAGTTGGGGCCATATTAGAGGCAGCAAAATGTAGCAGCAATCTTAACTGCTCCTAAATTTGGGAGAGATATTGGTGTCTTGACACGGCTTCCCTCAGGGGAGTGGACAATTGAGGATCACCTGGGTTGCCTAGAGCCATCTGTCTCCCTGTCATGAGCTCATAGGGAGAACAATAGCCATTAGAACTGCTGGTAGATGTGTAACCCAAGAATTACCATATTGTGTAAGCATTTTGGCTAACCTAGACTTAATGGTTTGATTCACATGTTCTACTATATCCAAGGATTGTGGGTGATACGGAACATGAAATCTCTGCTGTATTCCCAGCAGGGCACAGAGACTTTGCATTATCTGTCCAGTTTTCCTTGAAAACACATGTTCCCATAGTGATCTTGCAGTAGCTTGTGCAGTGTCACACCTAAGAGGAATAGCTTCCACCCATTTTGAAAAAATATCCACAATGACTAAGGCATATCTGAGACTTCCCCTTGATAGTGGAAGTGGACCTATGCAATCAATCTTAATAGATTTCCAGGGACCATGAGCTACTGGTGCCCTCTGAAGAATTGTCCTTTGTCCCTCAGGTCGTGGATTTATCTGTTCACAGATAAGGCATTCCTAAATGCACTGTAGAGCTGTGCTATCTCTGGCCAAAAATATTTCTATCTAAGATGGTATTCTAGGGCACTGTGACCAATGTGTCCCAAAAGAGAGTGAGTTTGCTGTGTAATTTGCCTCTGTAAATGTTGTGGAACCACAAAAATAAGTTTTGCCTGTGGTTCTGTAGGACTAGTATAATAAATCAACCCATCCTGAATAGAGTACCCACTAGGGAGACTTTGCTGGTTCTGTAACAAAAGAGGAAGGTTAGTATCTTTAGCCTGCTCTCTCTGCTGACCTGGTACTTCAGATGTCTCTTTTGTAACCTTTTCTATATGTGTCACCACTACATCCTTAGATACATAGTGTTCTCTCCATGCATCCCCTGCTTCTGTATTTGCCTCCCCTGGTTGCCATGGTTCCCCCTCTAAGGCTGCCCGTTTAGCCAAAATATCCACATGTGCATTTCCAAGGGAATGTTCATCAGTGGAATTTTTGTGTGCCTTAGCCATAAGTATAGCTGTCTTCAGTGGGTGCTGTGTTCCCAGTCAACCAGCTTCCTCAAAGACATTGTAAGAAAGGTTTTCCTGCTTAATCCACCATTCCCCTTAAATCCCATATTGGTAGGTACTCTGTCAGTGACCTAGTAACATAGGCACTGTCACTGTAAATACTAATAGGTTGTGTGTCAAACCTGTGGCATGCCATGGAAATGGCTTATAGTTCTGCTCTCTGTGCTGGAAAGGAATGTGGCAACATAATCTTATCTTCCAATTGCATAGAAGGGACCCATATTGCAAATCCAGTATGGAATCTGCCATCCTGCCAAAATCTTGATCCATCCACACATCTGTAGATCTTGGGAAAAGGCTTATCCCTAAATAATTTAGGTGGTGACTCTCTGGGAATATGTATCTCTGCACAATCATGTGGTTCTCCCTGTATGTACATTAAATGCGGCAAGATGTATTTTGCATTATACTGTACAGTTATATTGCGGTGTTGTGGTCTGTCAGCCACCTGGTAAGGCGCTGAGTTAAAGACTCCCCTTAGGATTTTCTCGAACAACAACTTCAGTGGTGTATGAGGTGTTTTGAGAATCATCTTCCTAAATCCCACTATATTCTCTTGGACTGCCCAATGTACCCCTAACAAAGCTTTGATGCACGAATCATATCCTCTCTCTACTGGAGTAAGGAGTCTGGAAAAATAGTCTACAGGCCTTCATTTTCCAGTCTTCTCCTGCAGCAGAACTGAGGAAATTGGAGTGCCAGTAGTACATGTTTGTAGGGCAAATGGAGCCTCACTATAAACAGTGGAAAGGGCTGGAGCTGATTCTAAATCCTCCTTTAACACCCTGAATGAGTCCTCATGTTCACTATTCCATGTAATCTGTCCGGTCTCTTCTCCTTTCAAGAGATAATAGAGAGGCTTTGTTTTTTTCTGCAAAACCTTCAATGAAGTTTCGTGAAAAATTCACCAATCCCAAACATTTTCTTAATGACTGTATTTTGAAAGGTCTGGGTGGGTACCTGTATTATTGCTACCACTCTATCCTTAGTAGGGCATCTTGTTCCCCTTTGGATTGACACTCCCAAATATGTTACCTTCTCTTTCATTAACTGCACCTTTTTAAGTATTTAACTTCAGGCCAGATTTGGAAATTAAACCAAATAATTATCTTCTGGCCATTCTGCCATAAAGCCCAACTCTATGGAGCGTACAGCTTATTGTCGTCCTATGTACAGATACTCTAGTCTCTGCTGTGGAACTCTGTAGCTCCTCCAGGGTTACCTTAGGTCTCTGTGCTGCCTCTCTGATTAATGCCCCCCTTGCCTGGTCCGTGAGTTTTGGTGGGATGCCGTCTCTTGGCAGGTTTGCTGTTGTGCCATGTTCTTTCCATTTGGTTATGATACATTTGATGGTGCTCCTGGAAATCATCAAAGATTTGGATATTTTTTTAGAACCTAACCCTGACTTGTTCTTCTCAACAACATTTTCCCTTACTTGTTTGGAGAGTTCATAGGTCTTCATGGCAGAGTTTGGTTAGTGGTGCCTCTTGCTTAGGTATTGTAGCCTCTGGGGCCTTTCAAAAAGGTCTGTATATGTAATGACAAATCATGTGACACTTAGATTGCACACAGGTGGACATCATTTCACTAATTATGTGACTGAAGGTAATTGGTCACCAGAGCTTTCTATGGGCTTAATAACAAAGCGGGTGAATACATACGCACATGACAATTTTCTGTTTTCTATTTCTAAAAAATAGTTTCACATATATAAATTTTTCTCATTTCACTTAACCAACTAGTGTTTTGATCCATCACATGAAATTCAGATTAACAAAACATTGAACTTAAGGCTGTAATGTAACAAAATAGGAAAAAAGTCAAGGGTGGTGAATACTTTTGCAATATATACTTTCAGCTTTATATTAGAGCTGGTAATTCTCTTATATTATTATCCCTAATTCTAATTCTGATGCCAGGCAGGTTTAGCACACATATTTACAGATTCCACATATTTGCTATACACATAGGTTAAAGAAGACACATAGTAACATATATAGATTTAGGGCCGCCCCCCCTTCTGCCGCACCACATTCCTCAACACTTATTAATAACACATAGAACATACTTTTTTTTCTCCAACACCCATATACAGTTATACTTATTTTGATTTATCCTTATTCTATTTCATTTTGAAGATGGAGGGAGGAGCTAGAAGTTGAGAGGAGTGTGGAGTTAGAGAGGAGGAGTGGATAGTGGAGGAGGAGCAGCAGGAGGTCAACTTGAGTAGGCAGGAGAGGAGGGAGTAGAGGATAGCATTGAGGGAGGAGAGGATGACGTGGAAGGAAAGGAGGAGGAGGGAGGAGAGGAGGAGAAGGAGAGTGCAGGGACGAGTGATGGAAGGGGGCCCCGAGCGTCAGGCACACTTTGCAGAGGAACACAGGGGCCTGATCCCGGCTTAGGTTGGGGAAGGGACAGGCCTCAGGGACAGGTCAGAGAGGCCGGGTTCCCCGTACACAGTCGAGATGGCAAGAGGATAAGGGCAAGCACAGGGCCCACAACTATACGCATCTGGAGAATGTGGTCCTCCTAGTTGCGATCCGTGGCCGCCCCGTCACCCTTGCAGTGGGAGGGAAGTGAAGCCTGGGCCTAGGGCTCTTGCTCAAAAGGAGGTAACGGCAGAAGTGACAGCGGTAGGCACAGCGCCTAGGAATGAGAGGACCATGAGGCACCGGTGTGATGATATCAGGGCCAAGGTGAGGAGGATGATGTCAAGAGAGGAGGAAGGAAGAGCAGTGACCTATAATGAGTGGGAGAGGGTCACAGGGGACTTTCTGAGACTGCCGGCCGCCGCTGGAGCTTTAGGCCCGATGGCCTAGCAGGACCCAGCCTCCATGTCAGGTGAATATGACATACACCAATGTGCCACCACATGTGCATCACACACATTTCACATGTACATGATGACCAAAGAGAACACTGAAATGTCAGCTCCATGGAATTAACAATAGATTAAATCCATGAAGCTGACAAATCACTGTCATTCCTGGGCACCACAACAGTAATCAAGCAATAGAGAGTCCATGTATTGGTATGCTCACTGCACCCTATGCAGTTACAGACCGCAGCCGGAATCAAGATAGCTTTAGGAGCCAGGAAAAATCAAGACCATAAACCAAAGAATAGATCAAATCTAGCAAATGATAGCTAATCTGAGTTGCAATGAGGAGAATCATCCATGTTCAAGGCTAGATGTCAGATAGTTAGTAATGAACATATACCAATGTTTTAATATTCATACTAATGACATGTACCTTTCTTTTCTATCTCTCAGCATCCAGGAAGAGGTCTGGGTCCATTGGCGAGCCAGAGATGGGGGCGTCGCCCCTGTCCAGCTTGAGACAGCGCAGGTGGAGAAGGAGGGAGGATCCTCAGAGGGCACTGACTCTGAGGAGGGGAAGGTTATTGTGTTTGTGAACTCCCCCCCCAGACAGACTGCAGTGGATTCAACCTAACCACCCCCCTCCTTAAAATACTTTCTATTTTGACGGGGCCCTCCTACTCACAAGAATTCTGGACAACACCTCCTTCCCCACACACTAGTGAGCGGTCTTGGCCGTCACTGCCACTGGGGACACCACCAACACCACCATCACCCCTGGCTCCAGCCGAGCCCCAGACCCTCCCCACTCCATCCCCGCCACCTCCTCACCCGGCCCTGCAACGGGGACCTCCATCCCCTCCACCACCACCGAGCCAGGCTGCACAGGCGGAGATGCTGGCCCTCATGCGTTAGCAGCTGGTCTCTATGGAAAGGGTTGAGGCCAGCATCTCTGCCAACTATGCAGAGGTGATAAGCAGCCTGGCTCTCTAGAGAGGAGAGGCGGCACCACCTAATGACAGAGAACTATCTGGCCGGGCTGCTCAGGTTGGGGCTGGTCCCCAGCCCACCATTGTCAACACCAGCGGCATCCCCTAGTCACTAGCAGCCCGGCCCCTCCTCTCCTCCCAGCATGTCCCTGCCACTGCCACCCGTGGGGCCGCTGGCTCCCCTTGCCCCCCCCCCCCCCCCACCAGTGGGGAGACTGCATAGGGCTGTGGAGGACATAGGGGCTGTGGACATGTTTTTGCCTTCTCAATAGCACTCGTCAGTGACAATCTATTGGTCACAATGTTAACCTAATCTAGTCTGGCTACAGAGTCTTGGATCTTGGCCTATGTGATGGTGATATTGTGTATGTAGATGGCTACCTCCCATCACATGGTCCATGATCCCCTTCTCTGTGGACATGTAAGGTTCTGTTTAACATGTCAACAACTGATGGTCACTGAGGAATGCTGTTGAGAAGAGATGCTGCAAACCCTATGTATTTTCAGTCCTTATGTTTTAGGTTGTTTTTTTTTCTATTTGTTTTGTTTTAGGTACAATTCAGGTCCATGAAGGCATCTTCTGCATCTGCAAGCATTGCGAAGCAAATGTTTCAGGTGTAAGGTTTTCCCAGTGCCTCTCAGGTAGACATTCCTTCAATGACAGCCCCGCTTAACATGTAGCTCCCACAATCTTAAAGCCAAATATATCAGACATGATAGCTGAAATGTAGACTAATTCCGCTATGGCGGTGGATTTGCAAAGCATATGTGGGAATGTTCATGCATATGCCAATATGAAAAGCCAAGCTGTAAGATGCAGAAAGCCACACTACCTGATTGAATAGCAGCACAAAAACATGACACTCATGCCATATTAACCCTTTCTCACTCACAGAGGCCCTAATGTGAACAATGAAATTTCCATATAATTGCATATACTTCTCTCTCATCACATCTACATTTGGGAACACAAATAGTGGTAAAATGACCCCGCCATATCACGTATATCAAGTAGCAGGGGAACATTTTAATACTGGTTGTTTAGTTCTTCAGTCATTTCCAAATCTATGTGACCCTATGGACTGCAGCACATGCAGCTAGGTCTCTGCCTGTACTGTTCTACAAGGTTTGCATGCCAAAGATACTGGAGTGATTCGCCAGTTTCTTCTCTAGTGGACTGTGATTTGTCTGACATCTCTGCTATCACCTGCCCACCTACAGTAGCCTTACATGGTGTAGCTCACAGCTTCATTCAGGTACACAAGCCCCTTCACCAACATCACTTAGCAATCCTGAAGGGGACCACAGGAACATATACCACACTCATCTACTCTAACCCATCATGAAGGGCCGCAAACACACAAGGAGACTGTCCAGAGGCACGGGATGAAAAGCCAACTCACCGCTATCAGGGATAATCTCCACTATGCCCATCCTGGAATGTCCCACTCTATTGCCGGTGGTCATGTGCCAAGATGTTTAGCCATTCCCATTTGGTGACCTCCCATTATGTTCTGCTATTCATCAATTTACATGAGGGTGGGTTGCTAAGTTGTGGTGGTAAAGGGCCTTGTGTACCTGAATGAAGCTGTGAGCTACACCATGTAGGGCTATTGTAGGTGGGCAGGTGATAGCAGAGAGGTCAAATAAATCGCAGTCCACTAGAAAAGGAACTGAAAACCCACTCCAGTATCTTTGGCATGCAAACCTTGTAGCAATCTAGCTGCATGTGTTGCAGTCCATAGGGTTACAGAGAGTCGGACACGACTGCAGGACTGTACAACAAATAATAAGATGTTCCCCGGCTACTTGATCTATGTGATGTGGCAGTGAAATATGGCCACAATTTGTGTTCCCAAATGTAGATGTGATGACCGAGATGTATATGCAATTCTATTGATGTTTTAGGGGTCACAATAGAGCCACTGTGAGTGACAAAGGGTTAATATGGCATGGGTTTCATATTTTTGTATTGCTATTTAATCAGGTAGTGTGGCTTTAATTGCTTTATCCATCTTGCAGCTTGGCTTTTTATATGGGCATATTCCAACATATAATACAAAATAAATATTTTTTTAAGCATATTTTTTATTGGGGGATTATTGTGCAAGTCATTGTAATGCCTTTCCATGCTCTTCCTATTTTTTAAAGTGCACTGGAGTGCATATGTTGCCCTTTACAGTAAAAGTAGTCAGTAAACCCTTTGTGAGTCCTATTTGGAGCTCATAATGTTTCAGCCTCCCTTTGTGGGTTACCGGCTTGCCCTTGCATCTTTTAAAATCTTTGCAATTTAATAGCTCGATTGGAACGTAGCGGTTACTGGCTTGAGAGAACAAAGGATTTGTGGCCGTGAAGTTCAATGTACCCCGTACCGTAGGCATTTTTTGTCTGCAGGGACGTTTATGGGGCTAATTTAATAGCCGTAAGTTGTGCTGGCTACATTACGGGCTACGTTTTAGAACGTAGCTTAAATTTAATGAGGCTGTACATGTTGTAACTGTATCAATATACCAACTTACCTGACCTTTATCTGCAAGCATTAGTAACCATTAGCTAGTTGTCATGATATATCAATAGCCATGACCATTAATAATGATGTGTCATCTCACAATGAATGATTAGCTTAGACCACAGTCAGTGGTCCAGGAGTATTTTCACCTTCTCCAGGTTTAGCAACATTGATATCACATTCATCTGCTATACAGGTATTAGCACATCTTAAAGGATACTCATGATATTAAACATTTGTTAAACCTACCCATAAATACAGAGGGGACACAGAGGTCAGCAGCTATATTTAGTGTTACTTACAAGTGTCTGTTCTCATACTGATGTTGCATAGAGGATCACATGATTCACTAGTACATGCATTTATGCTGGCTTTGATTAAAATGCCATTGTGAGACTTTGCAAAGTTCACCGCCATAGCTGTATTTGTCTAAATATAAGCTAACAACAATCATGTCTTATAAATCTGGATACTGTATATGATTTAATTAATATCATGTCAGCTACATGTTTAGGAGGGGCTGTCATTAAAAGAATGTCTAGCTTAGAGCCACTGTGAATATTTTATAGTTTCTTCAGATTTACAACAATACTTGAAGAGGAAGAAAATGCCTTCATGAATCCTAATTGTGCCTGACATAAAAAAAGAACGTAAAACTTTTAAAGAATAAGGCCTTGAAAAAGATAGGGACTGCAGCATCTCTTCTTGATGGCATGCCTCAGTGACAATGAATTGGTGACATATTAAACAGAACCCTACATGTCCACAGAGAAGGGGATCATGGACCATGTGATGGGAGGTAGCCATCTGCATACAAAATATCACCTTCACATAGCCCAAGATCCAAGACTCTTTAGCCAGGCTAGATTAGGTCAACATTGGGACCAATAGATTGTCACTGAGAAGTGCTGTTGAGAAGGTCCAAAATATGTGAAGCCCCTACATCCTCCTCTGCACTACCACAGGGTCTGAACCCCTCCCGGGCAGCCACTTTCTCCCTCATAGAGGGGCGGATGTGGGGGCACCGGAGGCGGTAGAGGCATTGCGGGAGGTGAGGAGCGGCCAGGCTGTGGTTGGCCGGGGGAGGTCTCTGGGGTGGAGGAGGCAGTGTTTAGAACCAGAGTGTGGTTGGACGAGATACTGGCCTGGATTCCCTGATTGCTCTCCATGGGCTGACGCATGAAAGCCAGCATCTCCCCCTTGGCAGCCTCTGGTGGTGGACCCTGGTATGGAGGTCCTGGCTGAGGAGGTGACAGGAGTAGTGGCCCAGTGGGGAGGGGCTGGGGCCCGACTGAAGCCTGGCTCATTTATGGTGGTGATGGGCCTGGTGGTAGTGGCGGGTGCCAAGTTCTGGCTCTGCTGGGAGGAGGAGGAGGTAGTGGGGGAAAACCATGAGAATCAATCCAAAAGGAAGCCCCAGGTGGTGATCTAAGTTATTGGAGGAGGGGGATAGTGGAGTCAAATGCCTTGAGTGTGCCACTGCCCAGATGATTGGGTCTTCCTCGTCATATCCCGGGCCCTTAGGCTCCTCTTGTTGCCTCCTCCTGTTGAGTGGGGGCACGATCCCCAGCATCTGGCTCTGAATGAGCTAAAAAAGAGAAGAATGGAATATGTGTTAATTATGTTGAATGATACATTGGCTTCTGTTTATTTCTAACTATCTGACATCTTGTCTTGAACCTGGATATTTCACTTAATTTCTATCATTTGCTAGATATGATCTATTCTTTGGATCATGAGCTTGATTGTTATTAGCTCAGGTCTTGATTTTGGCTGTGGCTTGTATCTGCATAGACTGCATAGTTACATAGTATTTGAGGTTGAAAAAATACTCATAGGTTCATCCTTTTAAGATCTCCTCTGATCTGCAATATGCAGATTAGTTGTTAATTGATCCAGAGAAAATAAATAATTAAAACATTGCCAATTGTCTCAAAGGGAAAAAAATGAATTCCTTCCTACCCCAGAAACTTGCGATCTGATTCCTCCCTGGATCAGCACTCTCGCTCTAATTAACCAGGATAACCCTGAATGCCCTTTTTATTTAAAAATATATCCCTTCCCTTTTTAAAGTTATCTATCAAATTTGGTGTCACTTGCTTCTGCAGTGAGCACACCTATAGATGGACTCTCTATTGGTTGATTACTCGTGCTGTGCCAACCAATGACAGTGATTTGTCAGCTTCATGGATTTAATGACGCATGGAAGATCCATCTATCCCTTGTTAAATCCAGGTAGCTGGCATATCATTGTCATTGTTGGTCAACCGTTACATGCATGTGTTGTGTGTTTTCTATGTTTGTGTGATGTACATGTGGTGGTATGTTGCTGTATCTGATATTCACCTGACATGGAGGCTGGATCCTGTTGGACCACCAGGCCTGGAGCTCCAGCGATGGGCACCTGGGTCTGCATATCCTTGAGCACCCTCTCCCACTCATTGTACTTCACCACCACTTGGTGCTGCAACTGCATTGTCCTCCTTGGCTATCATCCTCCTCACCTTGGCCCGGACATCATCAAAGGGTGCTTCATGAACCTCACATCCATTTTGCAATGGCCACTCCTGTAACTGTGCCTGCTACCTTTTTCCAGGCCTGGGCCCTGGACCCGGGCCTAGCTTCACTCCCCCAGCAAGGATAGTGGGGTGCTAATGGATGGCATGGAGGTGGACCACATCTACTCCTCTCCCCTCTCCACAACCCCTCTCTCCACTCTCTCCTCACTCCCCAGGGCCACCTCTCTCTCCTTCGCTACACTCCTCTTCTTCTCCTCCCCACGTTTCCCCTACTCTCCCCACCCTCCATCTTAATCCCAAAAAGAATATAAGGGTAAATCAAAATAAGTATATGTGTATATATTTGTGAGGAAATTTTTTTATGTTTGATGTGTAATTTTTCATTTTTGGGGTATGGGGTAGGTGTGTGAAATTAATGCTAATTTAGCCTGGGTTTGGACAGGGTGTTAACCCTTATTTTTAACTGTCAGAGACATTTTGCTAACTTCAAGGTAAGTGTTTAAATGTTTATTTTGGCATTTTTTCATGCATGCATACGCTACTGATTCTCCTCTATTAGATGCACTCATAATACAGCAAATGTAGGTATGCCTTTAAATGGAGGCCAGTGTTTCTTGCACTTACTTGTAAGAGGAATCATGTTTTGTTTGTGGATATTCAAATAGATGCAGGAACAATCATACCGCCAGGCGGGTTAAAAAAAAATATAATAATTTTAAGAAATTGATAAAGCTCGTAAAAAGGGAATAATATAATGTATACAACAAAATATGCTTGTACCAACAGAATGCTATCTGATACTCTAGCGACTACTTATATTTAATTATAATCAAGTGCTAATTAATAAATACATTAAAAATATATAAATATTGCTTTCAGTGTCATCTGAGAATTAGTAAAACTTTTCTAAACAACATTGCCTTTTAATAAATGAATGTACTATATGTAACTATGTAACCATGAATAATTGTGTTGACTATCAGCCTTATTAAATTGGGATTCGGTAAATTTAAGAGGGCTCTATTTAAGCACATAGCATATTTTATTTACAGAAGTTTTTATTTAGTGAAGACCTTGCTTTTGGATAGTAGTTCACTAACTAAAAACTTCTGTAAAAAAATGCTATGTGCTTAAATAGAGCCCTTTTAAATTTACTGAATCCCAAATTAATAAGGCTGTATATGTTTAAACAGTGTTAGATTTACATCCTTACTGCTTTCAATACTGCAGTAATATTCTTAGTTTGTGGTATTTTTGCTTGGAAATGTAAATTCAGTGTTTACTGAGTCACTTGGTGATTAACATGTCTTTCTTTTAATAACCTCAAACTTTTACAATAACCTAGCAAGGAAAGGAAATGTACAACAAATGTTTCTGAGAAATGAAAAAGTGATTACTCTCATATTATATATTATGTGCAGTTATTCCCTATATTAGCCTGTCATTCTAATGATGAATGAGTGAATGAAAATAAAGCACCAATGCAGTGCTATATTTAAATTATACTCATTTAAAGGAGCTACACTTGAGAAATTAACTAACTTAAAATGTATTATTTACTTTGTGTAATCTTCTGTAGAATCTACCATTTTGATTTATGCTGATCTACTTCCTTGGGTGATAGGAGAATTTGAACACAACACAACAGTGGATATATATATTTTTGTGGTGTCTTGGAGCCTCATTCAATTCGGGGCTCGTAATTCGATCGCAGACAGCCAAATGCCTGAGATCTAGTTGAGTGTTCCATTAGGTCTTAGTTTGCGATGCTACTCAATTAGGCCAGGGCGCTAGTTATGGCCCGATAGCAAAAATCAGAAACCATTCCTTCTGGAGTAGCATTTCCGGGCCTGAACATGATCAATTCATCAAGCCTGTAATCTCAGTCTGAAACAGCCAATCGGAATGGAGCCCGTCATCGATTTAGGCTCCAATATGCGATCAGAGCCGCAAAACTAGCCCCATGATGCAGGGGTCCTGATCGGGACCACCGCAGGGTCCCCACATTAACCACTAGCTGCAGGGGTCCCGATCAGGACCCCTGCAGCATTTACAAATTCAAATTTCCCGAACCGGGTCTTTAAAGGGCCCGCAGAACACAAATAGTTAACCTCATGCCGTGGCACCTAACATTAACCTGGCCCCCATGCAGTGTGGTCATCACATTAATCCTTGCTGCAGGAGTCCTGATCTTGACCCCCGCAGCATTTACAATTTAAATGTCCCACTGTGCAGGTCCTTAAAGGAAGTTAAAGGACCCACGCTATAAATTCTAAGTAAACCTGTCTACAATTAACCCCATCACTCAATCACTCATGGGGATCGCCCATGAACCCCTAAATAAACCTATCACTCCCATAATTGTCTATATAGACCCTTATGGGACAATAAATAACCCTCACTTTAACACCATAAATGCCATGAGGGTTGTCCAGGACCCTCATGACACTTAATCTAAGCATTACCCTACACTACACTATTACCACCATAATAAACTAATAAATCTAAATTACCCCCCTCTTAGTAATTAACCCCCTCTAAGTAATTAACCCTATTTAACACGCACCATACCTAATTAACTGTATCACTAACTACTTAATCCTATCTAGACCCAGTTATCCCTATCTAGTCCCATTTAACCCTAACTGTACCCATTTAACCCTAACTGGACCTATTTAACCCTAACTGGACCCAGTAAACCTCTATCCTATTAACGCCCCTCTACCCAAGCCTATTAACACCCCTCTACCCTACCCTATCCTATTAACCCCTTCACTACCTACCTAACCCCCTATTAAACACTGCTCTAATTACAAAAAATAAAAACACCCACATTAAAGAAAATAACCCCCCCCCCCACTAGTTGCAAAAAATAACAAATCACTATCTACAAAAAATAAAAAAAGAATGACTGAAAATAAAAAAAGAATTACAACCTATTGGAAGAAAAGGTTTAATGGTTTAATGAGTCCACTGACCTGGCCAAAATGCCCCTCCAGCAGTGCCCTGGTCTTCGATCTTCTGTTCCAGGAAGGCCCTCCAACAATGTCCCGATGTCGTGTAACACCTACAAAAGAAAGGAAAAATTACAGTCAATAAACATATCCTGAGACCCTTTATTAAAAAAAACGGTTAATAGTCCACTCACCTGCTCAAACAGTACCCCCGCGGCATGAGGTTAATTATTTGTGTGCCGTGGGCCCTTTAAGGACCTGCAGCAGGAAATTTGAATTTGTA
>CM050174.1:48529616-48659616 GCA_027410445.1 Discoglossus pictus
AATTGACTGCAAAGGATTTGCAACCATGTGTTAAAAAGTGAAAGTTTGTTTTATGACTGTTAATCTGTCCCATTACTTTTGGTCCCTTAAAAAGTGGGAGGCACATATACAAACTGTTGTAATTCCTACACTGTTCACCTGATTTAGATGTAAATACCCTCAAATTAAAGCTGAAAGTCTGCAGTTAAAGCACATCTTGTTAGTTTAATTTCAAATCCATTTTGGTGGTGTATAGAGCCAAAAAGTTTAGAATTGTGTCGATGTCCCATTATTTATGGGGCCCTGACTGTATATATATATATATATATATATATATATATATATATATATATATATATATATATATATACTAGAATATTACCCGTAAAAAAATGACCCGAATCAAATTGTAAGTGAACTAATGCTGTTTGGTGTATGGTAATGAACTAAATAATACATTAATAAAATAAAGGAATATACTTTACCTATTTTGAAGTAATAAATGCAGGAAGCATTATGCTGAAGAGCTGACAATCTGTTTTCATGTTGCTGCAGCATACAATGTGTGTTTTGAGTGCTGTGGAGCTGCTGTGTAAGTGTGAGCAATGTGTGCAGTGTGTAGTGTAAATAGTTAGCGTGCGCGAGCCAAATCCGTTAAGGTAGCTGTGTACTTCCGCATTCTGTAAGTTACTGTTGTAAAATGACGCCTAATGTGGTACGCGGCTGTGGCTGATTTTGCGTCCTTGTTCTTCGATCTCGTCCGGCTTTTTCTGTAAATCCGTATGTGTTTGGTGGTGTTTTGCGTGTTTAGGGTCCTGTAGCCTCGTTTTCGTTTTTTTTCGGCGGCCATTCTTTCTCTCGCTTAGGTGATTTTCGGGTGTCTAAACTCTTCAATTTGGACTTAAATGGAGGTGTAACTTCACTTGCAGAGGTCCTGGGTACTCCCTCTTGCTGTGGGTAAGCTTTTTATGTGTTTGTTGTGTGTATTTATTGTGTTTTGAATGTTTTGAGGTTCGCGGGTCGGCCGTTAAAGTCGTAATTTTGCGAGGTCAGAATGTTTTTTTTTGTAAGTCTTGCGTCTCGTATTTCTGTGTCGTAAGTCCGTAAATGTTGCGAGGTCCACAGTTGCTGGCATGGAGCGCCTTCTGCGCGGGCCGCAGCGTTAGCAACAACTTTTGACAACCCGCAGTGATGACAACTATTTATGTGATATATATAATCACATATAATTGTTGTCAAACTGCGATTCGTCATCACGCTTGCGACAAATCGCAGGTTGACAACTGCGGATGGCGCAACAGGCCGCGCATGCGCATAGCGCGGCGTAAGCCGTGCATGAGCATTGCGCAACGACCCGTGCAGGCGCACTGCGTGGCGGTGTCTAGCGCAGGCGCACTGGGCAGCACCGACACAGGAGGAGGAGGGGAGACACACAGGGAAGGAGGGGAAAGACACAGAGTAGAGGGGGAAGAGACAAAGGGGAGGGGGAGACACACAGGGGTGGGAGAGGATGGGGTAGACACACAGGGGAGGGGGGAGAGACACAGGGGATTCAGAGGAGGGAGAGACACAGAGGAGGGGGGAGAGACACAGGGGAGTGAGACGAGGGGGGAAGAGACACAGAAGGGGGGAAACACACAGGGGTGGGAGAGTATGGGTGTAGACACACAATGGAGGATGGGTAGACACACAGGGTAGGGGGGGAAGAGACACAGAGGAGGGGGAGAGACACAGAGGAGGGGGGAGACACAAGGGAGTGAGAGGAGGGGGGAAGAGACACAGGGGAGTGAGAGGAGGGGGGAAGAGTCACTGGGAGAGACACAGGGGGGGGGAAACACAGGGGAGTGAGAGGAGGGGGAGAGAGACACAGGAGTGAGAGGAGGAGGGGGAAGAGACACAGGGGAGTGAGAGGATGGGGGAAGAGACACATGGGAGTGAGAGGAGGGGGGGAAGACACAGTGGAGTGAGAGAGACACAGGGGAGTGAGAGGGGGAGAGACACAGGGGAGTGAGAGGAGGGGGGAGACACAGGGGAGGGAGAGGAGGTAGGGAGAGACACAAAGGAGTGATAGGAGGTGGGGAGAGACACGGGAGGGAGAGGAGGGGGGAAGAGACACAGGGGAGGGTGGAGACACAGGGGTAGGAGAGGGGGTAGACACATAGGGGAGGGAGAGGAGAGGGGAGAGACACAGGGGAATGAGAGGGGGAGAGACACATTGGAGGGAAGAGACATGGGGAAAAAGACACATGGGGAGAAAAAGAGACACAGGGAAGGGAGAGGGGAAAAGAGAAACAGGGGAGGGAGAGGGGGGCAAGAGACACAGGGGAGGTAGAGGTGGGGAAAGAGACACGGGGGCCAGGGGGGAAAGACACAGGGGGGAGAGAGGGTAAAAACACAGGGGGAGTGAAGGAGACACAAGGGAGGGAGAGTAGGGGTGAAATGAGACACAAGGGAGGAAGTAGACACAGGGAGAGACTCGCAATGAGCGCCGGAGAAAAAAATAGAGGGGGAGAGGCTCCCAATGTGTGGCAAACAGCATTGCCAGGATTCACATTTTATTGCATACCAGGCAATTGTAACCTGAACAGGAGAAACAGCAAACCGTATTTCGGGGCTGCGTCACTCTTTTGAGTGGGACCAGACTGATATACTACAGGATATTTCTCCCTGTGAAGGGCACAAGTGAGCTAAAAGAGGTTGCTCTCAGAGTGGCTTATCATGGCTATAGAACTAACCTATTAAGATTGGTTTGTTCTCTGATGAGCACCTCTGACTTACCTTTTTTTTTTCTTCCCTTAAAATAACTCAACACACAGCCATTAATGTCTAAACCGTTGGCAAAAAAAGTGAGTACACCCCTAAGTGGAAATGTTCAAGTTGGGCCCAAAGTGTCAATATTTTGTGCGGCCACCATTATTTTCCAGGCGGAAATCTTTGCTTGTGTAACCCCCAGAATGATGTCACCAAACACTTGGGTAACAAACATAGATTAGTGGCAAAATGGGTGGCTAGCACACGCCGGCTCATGTTTAAAATGGTATTGGATTAAAGGGTGAAACCTTTGTGGGCTCAGTTGCATGTCCCTGCCAAACAATCAACAATCAGAAAGGGGCAAGAAGTCTTTTTTACAGCAATTGTATTGTGGCCCAAAAAGTTATATTTGATAGGAGAAACGTATTTTTTATTTATTTTATGTAGTATTTCCTTGTTTTGTTTTATAGTGGGAGCGATACCCCAATCCCACTACTATCAAAGAGATTTGATCATCTACATCATAGTTGATAAGTGGTTGCACTTCTAGGCCACATGTGTCTTCTACTTAGCTGGCAGCAAAGAGTTTAAGTATTATATCTAAAACGTTTGTTTTCACATTTGAACATCTAAAATAAGTAAAAAAACGAGAAATACAGTAATTACATTGCACTCCGGGAACCTGAACAGGAACATGCAAATGAGTCCACAAAGTCCTCATGAATCCAATACCCTTTAATCATGGTTTCTTTTAAGCATATGCATGCTGTATTAAACAGCTTAAAAGATAGGAGTTTAGCTAAAAAAAACTGTGGCAGAAACACAGACATAATCATGCCCACTTTAACTGTAATTTTCCTTTTTCTACTGGGATAAACAAACAAACATTTCAGTTTATCTAATTTCATAATAACAATAGTAATTCAGGGACTAACACATACTCATATCAAGGCAGTGAAATCAGATAAACTGTTCAAATGGAAATGGGTAAAATTTCAATATTCGGTTTATTATGACATTAATTACTTTATTTAAGTTAAAACTAAATAGTAGTAGTTTCCATTTCTTAAACCATAAACTTTCAAGTGACTCATAATAGCACAGGCTCGGCATTGCAAGTTGTGCAAATATATACAAAGAACTCCTTAAGCAGAGGCCCTGAACCTTTTGTATTTGTGTGTAATATACTGTATATATACTAGCGACTTGCCCATCAAAAATGACGGGGCAATAAAATTTAAAGCCATGGGAATGCTGTTTGACACCGAATGTAAACCGTTTTGTACTGTGAGGACCTTCGGCGCTCATTACGAGGCTTGTCGTGTACTTTTGGTCCTCTGAGCACCTTCATCAGTTCATTGCGAGTCTCTCCCTCTGTCTACTTCTTCCCTTGTGTCTCATTTCCCCCCTCCTCTTTCTTCCTTGTGTCTCCTTCCCCCCTGTGTTTTTACCCCTTCTCCCCCCTGTGTCTTTCCCCCTGTCTCCCCTGTGTCTCTTTCCCCACCTCTCCATTCCCTGTGTCTCTTGGCCCCTCTCTCTCCCCTGTGTCTCTTCCCCCCCCCTGTGTCTCTTTCCCCATGTCTCTTCCCCCCTCCCTTGTGTCTGTTCCCCCCCATTTCCCTCCCCTGTGTCTCTTCCCCTCCTCTCCCTCCCCTGTGTGTCTCCCCCTCCCCTTTGTCTCTTCCCCCCTCCTCTCACTCCCCTGTGTCTCCCCCCTCTCACTCCCCTGTGTCTCTCCCCCTCCTCTCACTCCCCTGTGTGTTCCCCCTCTCCTTCCCCTGTGTCTTTTCACCCTCCTCTCCCTCCCCTATGTGTCTACCCCCTCCCCTCCTACCCCTGTGTCTCCCCCCTCCCCTGTGTCTCTTCCACCCTCCTGTCCCTCCTCTGTGTCCCTCCCTCTTCTCACTCCTTTATGTCTCTCCCCCCTCCTCTCACTCCTTTGTGTCTCTCCCCCCCTCCTCTCATTACCCTGTGTCTCCTCCCCCCTCCTCTCACTCCCCTGTGTCTCTTCCCCCCTCCTCTCACTTCCCTGTGTCTCTCCCACTTCCTCTGTGTTTATCCCCCCCCCTCTGTGTCTATTCCCCCTCCTCTCACTCCCCTGTGTCTCTCTCCCCCCTCCTCTGTGTCTCTCCCCCCTCTCATCTTTCGTGTGTCTCCCCTCCTCTTTGGCGCACAATGCGCCTACGCGGGCCGCCGGTGTGCAATGCGCATGCGCGGGCAGTTGCGCAATGCGCATGCGTGGGCAGTTGCACAATGCGCATGTACGGCTTACCCCGTGCTATGCGCATGCACGGGCAGTTTGCGCAATGCGCATGCGCATTCGCGGGCAGTTGTGCAATGCACATGCGCGGCCTATGTCGTGCTATGCGCATGTGCGGCCTGTTGCTTTCGCCGTGGTATGCGCATGCGCAGGCAGTCGCAAAATGCGCAGGCAGCTGCGCAATGCGCATACATGGGCATTTGCGCAATGCGCATGGCGGGCCATTGCGCAGTTGTATTGTGACAATGTTCCCCCAAACATTTGTCTCAAAAGGAGGAAAATTGTCTCAAAAGGAGGAAAAAATGTAATTCCTTCCTTTCAACAGATACTGGCGATCAGACTCCTTCCTGGATCAATACTCCCCCTCTAATTTTCTAGAACAGCCATGCATGCCCCTTTTTACTCAAAAATATATCCAACCCCTTTTTAAAATGAATTATCGAATCCACTGTCATTACCTCCTTTGGTAGAGAATTCCAAAGATTAACCACCCTTACTATGAAGAACCCTTTTTGTTCTTTACGGTGGAATCTTTTTACTTCTTTTTTTTATTTCAATATCTTTATTAAGGACATATAAATAGAAATTCACAACAATGAATGTAAAATTCGATGTATAACATTTTATAAAAACATTTATGAAAATATGTGATAAAGAATGAAAGAAAATGGAAGAGAGGAAAAAAAGGGGGGGTGAGATAAAATAATTAATACAATTTTGTGAATTGAGTTGTAATTTAGTGATTAGATAAAATCCTTAAATATTTTTTTGATTTTTTTTCTGTGAAAATGTATACCCTTAAACATATTATGATTGAGATAACATATTTTATTAGTATGGTTTAGTTATTTGTTTACATTTTTTATAATATTTAAGTTGTAATGGTTTTAAATTAAGGGTGTTTTGGAGTATCTAAAGATAAAGTATTTTAATAAGATAATATATTTCTCTATTCGTTGATAGCCATGAGTTTAAAGAAATATATTGATCAAGTTTTATTTGTTCAAATCTTCTAACTTAAAGAAGCAACCAGATCAGGGGATCTAAAGAAAAACGAAAAAAATATATAATATAAATAAATGTTTAAGTAATAAATAAAATAGGGGGGGTAAAGTGGGGAAGTTCCGTGGTGGTTTATTCTCCTTCCTACATCATCATCCAGTTGGTCTCTTATATAAATAAGTTTATGTTTGTCCAAGAATCTCGGTTTAATTTCAATGTAATTTATTTCAGTTTTCTTTCAACCTCATTCTCTTTTATAATTGGGTACAAAGCTTCAAAAGGTTTATTAATTTTAATGATTTTCAGAAACGAATTCTGGAGAAGATATCCAAGGTTTCCAAATATTTAGAAAAGTAGGGTATTTATCTAATAATATGTGTGTTTTCCCCTTATTTATAAATATGTAGTTCATTTTATTGATTATATCTTAGAATGTAATAAAACTATTTTTCCAAAATAAAGGTATAATGTTTTTAGTTGCTAAAAAAAATTAATTGGGCTAATTTATTACCTTTTATAGTTAAATGAATATAGTGTATGCCTAACAAACAGTTATCCATGGTGGATTTTGATGTGGTTTTGAGTAATTTTATTGTTAATTTAGTAGTTTTAGATGGATTATGGGACATTGCCACCATGCATGTTTAAAATCACCTTTTTTTTTACATCCTCTATAGCATTTGTCATTGCCTTTTGAATACATTTTATGTATTTTTAAAGAAGTTAAATATGCCCTATGTAAGATTTTTATGGAAGTCTCAAGTAAGCTATAGCTAACTGAGCCTTTGGAAAGGTTTAAATGAGCTTCAGTCCATTTATTATTATCCCATATTTGGTTTTGGTCCAATTCCCATTTCAAAACGAAGGAAGGTTTTTGATTGTCAGATAAGCTTATTAAAATGTTATATAGGGAACCTATATTCCTTTAGATAATGGTAGGGTTTTACAGATTGGATATATACAATGTATAATAAATGTGGAACACCTAAAGCTTCATGGCTATCAAACAATGTCTGAATTTAGTGTAGTTCAATCTGTAATTTTCTGGAATATTAAAATTTGGTCTTAATTGTTTTTAAGGAATAATGTTGTCATTCAAAAACCGTGTTCCCATCTTATCTAGTTTAAGTGAACTCTATAAAGTTTTTGTTTCTATTGAGAAAGTAGATTGTTTGGTAGAGGATGAAAAAAGTGAAGTGAGGTGAGAAAAAGATAGAGCTAATTGATATTTATATTTGGCCCATTTCCATGTTTTTAGAGTAAGATTAATCATGGGGTGTAGGGAATTTGATTTGCGTGGAATAGGATCAGGGAAAATAAAATGGTCTCCCAAGATTGAGGGGTGATTTGGAAATTCTCTATAAATATCCAGTTAGGTTGGTGTTGAGTGGAGTGGGCTAGGGGGATGAATGCAAGTTGTACTGCCTTAAAATAATTATAAAAATGAGGGCATGGTAAACCTCCTTTTGATTTATGTTTAAACATGATCTTTTTTGCTATTCTGGGAGATCTATTTCTCCAGATAAATGCTGTTTCACGGTTACTGCCGATCCTCAATATGGTGTGAGTGCCTGGTTTGTGTGGTAATCGTTGTAGAGAGTAGATCTATACAGCAATTGTTTCACATATGGTGGGCTAAGAGTGATAGAAGCCCTCCACCGTAAAAAGTACAGTAGTACAAATAAGGAATAGTACATTAGTGATTCCATTTGAATTTTTAAAAATAAGTTCATGAAAACTTAGTTCCTGCTCAAATTTCTCAGAAATACAGTATATGCACTGCAGTCTGGGCATGCAAATGCGGCCACATAATGCACCATCACTCTGTCAATCCAAACCATTTTAAACATGGCTCCTTTTACGCATATGCTTACTGTATTTCACAGTTTTAGACATAGCAACGGATGGATTTTTCACAAACCAGGTCACTTAACCACATACAGTACTGTTTCACGGTTACTGCCGATCCTCAGTATGGTGTGAGTGCCTGGTTTGTGTGGTAATCGTTGTAGAGAGTAGATCTATACAGCAATTGTTTCACATATACTGTATTTCTGAGAAATTTGAGCAGGAAATAAGTTTTCATGAACTTATTTTTAAAAATTAAAATGGAATCACTAATGTACTATTCCTTATTTGTACTACTGTACTTTTTACGGTGGAGGGCTTCTATCACTCTTAGCCCACCATATGTGAAACCTTACCAGACAATCTTTTAATCTTTAACCCTCTTTTCCAAACTCCAACAAAGTGATTAATTTGGTTTTTATATAAGACTCCCCATAAATCTGTTTTACCAGATTTAAAAAAAACTTAAATTCTTAGTTATAAACAAGAGATTGTAAAAAAGTTCAGGACACAACATGCCTAATCCTCCATCTTTCCTATGGAGATATGAAATGTTACGTTTAACTATATTTAAACGATTACCCCATATTAGCTGAAACAACAAACCGGTTATCTTAACCACTAAATTATCAGGTAATGGAAAGACAAAACTAGTATAAATAAAAATGGGAAATAAAAATCGTTTGATAGCCTTAATTTTCTTTTGGTAAGACCATTTCCAATTTTTCCATTTGTGTATTTTATCTGAGAATATTTTAAATTTATCATCCCAATTTCTTTGGGCAATGTCTTCAACACATCCATATGTAATACCCAACACTTTGATTGTTTTATCCTTTCTTTTAAAAGGGATTTGAAAAGCTTCTGCATTATCCCCCAGCCACAATGCTTCACTTTTCTCCATATTAACCATAGAGTTGGAAATTTGAGAATAACTTTTAAGTTCTCTTTGTAACAATTGGTTATCTACTTCTGATTTCAAAAAAACAGAATATCAAACTTTGACTCTCTCGGAAACACCTTCTACTTTCACTTCCAAACCTTGAAAGTCATGGTTTCCTTTTATTTTCCTTAATAGAGGGTCAATGCTAAAAACATAAAGCAATGGACTTATAGGACAACCCTGACGGACTCCAGATTCAACCTGAAAAGGGTCTCCCAAACTACCATTAATTAAAGGGAAACATATTGCTTCTTTAATGGTTTATCTTCAACCATTTAGTAAAAGTATTAGGAATACCATATCTGAGGCATACTGCGAGGACGGCAACTGTCCCAGAGTTAGCACTTCATTATATAGCACTACAAGGTCCGTTACCAAAAGATCTAAAAACACTTTATAAAACTCTGCAGTTATCCCATCCAATCCTGGACTTTTCTTCCCAACTAATGATTTAATACTATTTCTAACCTCTTCCTCTGTTATAGGCTTAACCATGGTCTCAGCATCCACTGCATTTAATACCGGATTATCAACATCTTGCAAATATTTTACAATATTTTCATTTGCAATAGGCTGTCTTGCAAACAATTGCCTAAAATATTTTGTGACAATATTTAAAATGTCCTTACTTTCTGTTTGTGTTTCACCTTCTTGATCTACCAGTCCTGCTATGGCTTTCTTACATACCCTTTCCTTACACGCTTGAAAAGGATCTGGGGCTGTGAAACCCCATCAAATTCATTTTCAGCTTTTAGAGAGATCATACGATCATATTGAAGTTTTTTCATTTTATCCTTAACTTGATTAATGCTATTTGAATTCACAGTCTCACCATTATTGACCAAGGAATATAATCTACTAAGTCTAAGTCTTAGAGCAAGATATTGCATATTGACGATTTCCTTCTTTTCTAGCTTTTGATTTAAAAAAACTTTTAATATCTTTTTTTGTTTGTTCCCACCAACTCGACATTGTGTCGTATAAGCACTGCGTGGTTTTTCGATCTTCATAAAAAGTAATGAATTCTTGCTTAACTTTATCATTATCAAGTATTCTTGAGTTTAGTTTGCAGATACCTTTCCCATATATTATTCCTTCCTTTACCTTTAAGGACAGACTAATCATATCATGATCTGACAACTCTACCAAGACTAAATTATATCTAAAAGATGAAGTTTGATTTTTTACATAAAGTCTATCTATACGACTTGCCAACCTCCCTTTATGATATGTAAATCCTCGCTGTGTAGGATAATTATATTTAAAAGTATCAATCAAACCAGCTTGACTGATCAGAGTTTTTAGAAAGTTTTCATCATATTTTAAATTTTTATAATTACTATTTCGATCTTCATTATTTACCACACCGTTAAAATCACCTCCCATAATTAACACTTTGGATGTGAAACAATATGGTTTTACACTGAAAAACACTTTTTTCCTACCTGCTATTATCTGAGGAGCATATATATTAATTATTCGATATCTCACATCATTAAGCGTAAAATCTAACAAAAGGCATCTACCTGCAACAATTTCCACTATCCGATCAATTTGAAAATCACAGTTCTTAAACAAGATACCCACACCATCATAACTTTCCAGTCCAAATGACCAATAAGATGGACCCATTGTCCACTCTCTTTTAGCACAAAAAAACCTGGCTATTATTTCTTAATCTTGTCTCCTGTAATAAACACACATCAAATGATTGTTCTTTCAGAAAAGTATAGAGTAAGTCTCTTCTCTCTTTTGATCTCAAACTGTTGACATTAAGCGAGCATATATGTAAAGTCATGAAAACCAAGGAGACTCAGCGCTTCTTCTTTACTGCTCCTATATTGTCACCTTGAGATCCCCATCGTTTTATTGAAACAGAGGCAGTTGCTTCTTCTTCACAGAACAACTGCAATTCCTCTGTGGATCGCCTTTTCCAGAGAGATCCTTCACTCTGTTTTAACTCCATGGCATCTTCACTAGGTTCGTCCAGAATAGCGTAGCGACCAGCGGTTATCTCAAATGACGAAAGCATCTGAGGAGGTTTTTGTGACTCACAAAGACCTGAATATTTTAATTTCTTCTTGCGCTTTCCTTGCACCAACTGAAATTCTTCACTGTTTTTTCCTGGTACTGGACCCTTTTTAACATTTAATGGAGATTGTATTTCCTTGGCGTCTTTCCTTAAGATGTTTTCTGGCTCAGTAATGTCATCTTTCTGTGGCTCATTTGTATCTTGCTTCTCAGTTGTATTGGACTCTTCCATTGCTTCAGTAAGTATGCTTTCCAAATCTAGCACACAGTCGTTTATCTTATTATGGTGTGCTTCTGGGCACTCTCTAAAGGTATGACCTTGTACAGAACATAAGTTGCATATTACGTCCTGCTTGCATTCTGATCTCATATGGCCCAGACAGTTACATTGAGAGCACTTTATTTTATCACAGCAATAGGCCAAATGCCTTATTGACCCACATTTATAACAGCTTCTAGGCTGTCCTGGATAATAGCAAATGCCTCTGTCCGTACCAATAAAAAAACTGTGTGGTAAATGATGAGTAATGCCCCCTGTCTGCCACAGTTTAACTTGCAGTTTCCATCCACCATTCCATAACCCGATCTCATCATAAATCTTTTGTGGGTCACTCACAACTGTACAGTGTCTCTTTAACCAGTACATTATGTCATTTAAAGCCACTACTTCTGTCTGGAACTGGAGATTGATGGACACTGTAGCCTGTTTTGTGAGTGGGATAGCTTTTATATTTTTCCAGATACCATCTGATTTTGTCCTATGGAAAATCACCCAAAACATATCCAGGTTCTGTATTAGTTTAAAACTAATGTCAAATTGTCTTGATCCAGGAAAGTGAATAAACGCAAATATTTCACTTGCAGAAAAACCCATGAATTCCATTAAGAGTTTGCGACCAATGAATATTCTGTCTGGAATATCAGGTTCTGGTCCTGTGAACAACAGGCGCACTGCATTCTTCCGCTTAGATACATCTCCGCTTGATCTTACAACGTTTGAAAACAAATTCCCGCTTGCTGCAGGTTTTTGTACATTTACCTGTGTGCTGCTCTGTTTGCTGGTTCCTGTATCCGGTCCATGTTTTTGTCCTTCTGGATTGCCAGAGCCAGTTCCAGATTGCAGATGTCTATCTGGTGATTCCTCCAGATTTTGCTTTGCTGTGGAATCCTTGCTTTGTGTTGTATCTCTTGCTATGCTCACATCTAGAGGTTTTTGCAAATCACTTTCTTTCTCAGTAAGTCTTTCCACAACACGCTTTATGCTCCTAGATCTCAGCTTATGGACAGTTATTTCATTGAAGCATTCAGGTATGGCAATGCCGAGGGCTGCTGGTTTATTGCACCCAGGTGAAATCTCAGGTTTACATGCAGCAGTAGCCTCTCCTGTTTGAGCAAGTAAAGTCACTGGGCACATTTTATCACTTAATTTCTTTATCATTACCCCTACTTGCTTGTCTTTTAGCGCTTGTGTTGGTACCTTCTTAATCCTTAATGGGTTTAACTTTTGCATTTTATAACATTTTCTTTCCTCACCTTTTATTGCACTTTTCAGTTTTTCAATGCTTTCCTCTTTTACATCCATTGCCGTTTGTAGGGAGTCGATCTCCACCTGGATCTGATCAATCTGCTGCAGAAAACCTGTTCTCTCAGATTCCTGGGTTACTTCATCCACTTTCTTCACCAAATCTTGCTTCTGCTTGTACAAATCCTCATACATTGCACATAAAGTCTGATAATTAGCAGAAGCATCTCCCAATCTTTTGTCCAAAACCGTCAAAGCTTTACTAATTAAACTTTCCTTAAAATGTCTGTTTTCGTTTGTTTGGGCTTCTTGGCCTTCCAACACCTCCAGGCGGGGGACTAGAGCAGAACTAGTATCCAGAACACCAGCACTCCCCCCTGGGTCTGAGGCCATCCTCAGTCCCCCTACAGGAGCTCCAACACAGAGAGGGTAACGTGGAGCAATAGGAGGAGCAACAGAGTGATGTAAAAGCATTCGGGTGAGAAGAAGAAACCGGGCTTCATAAGATGGAGAATGCCCTCAGCAGAGTGAGCATGGAGATGGCGGAGCTGAAAATAGAGAATGAAAGCAGAGAGGCCAAAATAAAAGTCGAGGCACAGAAGCTTCACAAAGTGCTAGTGAATCAGGAGGCCCACTCACTAGTAGAACACAGGAGTTTCAGAAGAAACCCTGTGACCATAATGTTTTAACCCAAAGCTTCACAAAGAGTCTTGCTGAGAGGAGATCCTGGGACTACCCAGAAATAGTCTGGAAGCAGAAGACTAGAGAACTTCTGACTTGGAAAATGGAAAAAGTCCTATGAAAACATTTGAAAAGATAGTAAAAAAAATGGTGGAGAGTCCAAAGATGAGAGTACTTGTGGATGAGACAGCTAGAAGAGCAGAAGTCTCAGCTGCTTCAATAAAATCTCATTGGTGTCAAGGCGACGGGAAGAATGCAGTGAGATTGCAGTCAGCCTGGTACAGAAGTTATGTTGGCTTGTATACATGGCCTCACAGTAAAGTCGCTCAACCCTATGTCATTGAGCCGAGGGGGAGGTTGTGTGACAGTGTGTTACCCAGAGGTCGGGGTAAGCTGGAAAGCTTTAAGGATTTCTCTCCAGGAGGGATACCGTTAAATCCTAAGAGCTGCAAGCACAAAATACCTGTGTGGTGTATTTAAAACACAGAGGTGCAGAGATGTGCGTGGCTCCCAATCAGGCCTGCCTGGCCTGGCACAGTGAGTTACAGAAAGTGGTGGAGGCTGCTATTTTGATTGCAGTCTATGTGACTGGAAGAGATACAGAAATTGAGAAGCTAACGGACCCAGACAGTTGCCTTTGTGGAACTGTAAGAATCCAGTTACATAGGTGGAACTTTAGACAGAAGAGAGAGCCTCATTCAAACAGATAAAGTGCAAAGAGAAAGTTTGGAAGACAGAGGAAAACAGTGGCCTGTGTGGAACTATAATGGCCAGGCTAAGACTGACAGAGACACTGAATGCAAAGGTACAGAAGTATAGTCTATTAAACCCCAGTGAAGAGACTGTGGGTTTGGATTTCTGTGCTGTATAAGAACTGCAACATCAAAGGTTCCCTGAGGTGGAGCATATGGAGTGAAGGGTAGGCCAGTGCTCAACCCGCTGTTATTGCTTCATACAGTGCAAAAGGTTCCTGCATAAACAGAGACTACAACTGTGAATATGTTTTTTCTCCTGTGACAGATAAGCTGCACAGGCTCAGAGAGGGTGTTCCAGTAGTAAGTCAGTACATATATGTAGAATTTTGTTTTCATTATTTTGAGTATTGTTTGTAACTGGCAAATATTTTAGTAAACACTTCAAAATCACCTATATGTATATATTGTTAGTTTTTAGTCATAGAAGAGTTGTGTGTGCTGTTCAGTGCACATTATTATAGATTTTTGTTTGTAAGTGGAGCGTTTTGGTTAAGGGGATGGATCACACTAACAACTGCCTGAATGCACCCCATGTCATGTTGTAAGTCTACCGTGTGTGGATGGTCCCACTTTAAAAAATTGCATTATCTTTCCATGTTCTGTTGAAAGCTCAAACTACACAAGATGGAGGAGGTTATCAGTGAGGGAGATGAGAGAAATAGGTTCCCCTATACTGAGCAATATGAGTGGCAAAATAAGCAAGTAAGCTCAAAATATTTATTATATTTCATTACAGCTTTTATAAAACATTAATTTTTATTCAATGTAAAAAATAAATCCAGAGTGCAGTGTCCTTTAAAAAGCCTAGTCAGCAGAAAACCGTCTATATTAAAGTGAATGTATAGACATGACAGTCTCAAAATGTTTAATTATAATATGATAAAAAACAGAGTTACAGAGTCTTCAAGGGGATAAAGTGTAACGGAACCCATCACTGTTTTACCCTGTTTTATGGTTGTTTAATCCTTGGTTAAAATATGATCCGACTGTTATATTATATGTATGTTGGTTTATGCTCTGCAGAATATTAGCACGACTATTGCAGACCTAGGCTAATAGATAATCCTATTACAGAGACTTCAGAGATAAGGGAGTCGATTGTATAAAGTGTTTTCATTCTCAGATAAGAACAAAGACGGCTGATTTAATCAATGTCTGATTATATCAAGTTGCCAGGGAGGTGTGACTCACCTATTGTTCTCTCTATGTGTATTGTGTGGCCAACTATGGGGGATGTGGATTGCCTGTGGGAAGAGATGTATATAAATATTTCTGCACATAACAAAATAAAGTCAGTATTCATTTGACTCCCAAATTGTGTGTCGTCCAATATGGGAGGTCAGGAATGGTGAGACTGTAGTGCCTCTTGGGTATTTTACCGTATACCAGCGGAGATATTGGACTGCGTGTTCCAGCTCCGTTACATTTGGTGGCCGTGGTGGGATGGCGTCCTAGTAAGAGGAAAAGCAGCACGGAGACACCGGTAACGTTTGGAGTTACAAATTGAGGGCAACGCTAGTATCAGTACAGCGCCCCTGGCTACAGCAGGATGGAACCGTCTAGTTTTTGGACATCGTTTCATGATGAGGAGGAGGAGGCGGCCGCGGACTACAGGGATGCAGACAGAAAGGAACTCTGGTATGATGCCCTGGAAGATGCCCAATGGCGGCGAGGTGAGAGTCTCCCCAGTGATGAGCAGCGGCTACAGAAGCGTGTGGCGATGCGGATGTATCTATTGGGAGAGCAGCCCCTGGATGAGTGGGTGACAAGACTAGAGACCCTGGTATGGCGAGAGCTCTGGCTAGACAACGCATACCAGGCCCTCTGGTGGCATACCGTTCGACTTACCCCCTGGACGGCTGATCACGAATTACCAGAGGGGGATGATTATGATGGCCCAGGTTTATTATGGGATGCCTTGGAGGACAACATTGATCTTGGCAGCACGGAGGAGTCTAGGTTTTGGGACATCTACGACTATCAGATGGGCATGTATGTCTGGAATGACGAAGGCGAGGTGAGCAAAGACATGACCCACCTGGTAACGAGAGAGTGGGAGCTGGAGCAGGACTACCAACATCTGCTCAGCTTCGTGCAGCCCCAACCTACTCGACAAGCAGAACCAGACTTCATTGACTGGTCCTGGGATGACCTCCAGATGGCAGGTAGAGATGGGACCGAGGTCTCTCTACCGGCCCTACAGGGGGCAGAAGGTGTCGTCCTTCCCCCCCAGCGGCAGTGTGAACCCCAGGGGGCAGAAGGTGTCGTCCTTCCCCCCCAGCGGCAGTGTGAACCCCAGGGGGCAGAAGGTGTCGTCCTTCCCCCCCAGCGGCAGTGTGAACCCCAGGGGGCAGAAGGTGTCGTCCTTCCCCCCCAGCGGCAGTGTGAACCCCAGGGGGCAGAAGGTGTCGTCCTTCCTCCCCAGCGACAGGGTATACCCCAGGGAGCTGAAGGTGTCGTCCTTCCTCCCCAGCGACAGTGTGTACCCCAGGGAGCTGAAGGTGTCGTCCTTCCTCCCCAGCAGCAGTGTGTACCCCAGGGGGCCGAAGGTGTCGTTCTTCCCCCCCAGCGGCAGTGTGTACCCCAGGGAGCCGAAGGTGTCATCCTTCCTCCCCAGCGGCAGTGTGTTCCCCAGGGAGCCGAAGGTGTCGTCCTTCCTCCCCAGCGGCAGTGTGTACCCCAGGGAGCTGAAGGTGTCGTCCTTCCTCCCCAGCAGCAGTGTGTACCCCAGAGGGCCGAAGGTGTCGTCCTTCCTCCCCAGCGGCAGTGTGTACCCCAGGGAGCAGAAGGGGCCGTCCTTCCTTCCCAGCGGCAGTGTGAACCCCAGGGGGCAGAAGGTGTCGTCCTTTCCCCCCAGCGGCAGTGTGAACCCCAGGGGGCAGAAGGTGTCGTCCTTCCCCCTCAGCGGCAGTGTGAACCCCAGGGGGCAGAAGGTGTCGTCCTTCCCCCCAAGCGGCAGTGTGTACCCCAGGGAGCAGAAGGTGTCGACCTTCCTCCACAGCGGCAGTGGGTACCCCAGGGGGCCAAAGGTGTCGTCCTTCCCCCCCAGCGGCAGTGTGAAACACAGGGGGCAGAAGGTGTCGTCCTTCCCCCCCAGCGACAGTTTACCCTAACCAGGGGAGACACCAATCTCCCAGACAGCGCAGATGGGACCGTGGTCTCTGCGCCCACAGCTTGTCCAGATCCCCAACTACCGTCACTGGGACAACCGGAGGAGGGGGTAAGTACAAATTCCCCTCCCCAGCTAACTTCTAATGTGGCCCCAGGGTTAACAGAGGAAATGTTAACCCCCACTGATCCCCACCTTTCCCTGGCTACTGAGCCGGAATATGTCCCAAGTACCCCAGCAGAAGAGCTGACAGTGGGGCAGAGTGCAGTCGGCCTCTGCCCTCCCTTTGTCCCTTGTACAGAGCAGGAGGTCCTGCAGGTTATACCAGCAGAAGAGCTGGCATCAGGGCAGAGTGCCGCTGGCCTCTGCCCCTCAAGTCCCCTCAGCGTGTTGCCCCATCACCACAGCGAAATATCCAGGTGCCTGGTTAGACTTCCCCCCAAAGGGGAGATGTGTGACAAAGTGCCCTTCGCCACTTTGGCTTGGAGAAGACTGTTTGCCAGCCTCCTGCCCTGCGACTATGGCCCAGGGACAGATTGCCCTTCAAACACAGTATTCGGCCATACCAGAGTGTATGTCACTCATTCTGGCCCTTTACATACAGGGGGGTCATTCGGTACTTGCCCTGTGGGAGCGGTGATACCCCAGATAACTATGCCATGGAGCCCATTCATATGATGAAAGACTATGGGAAAGACTTTAGTTACATGTCAATTGAACTGTGTGAAGAGGATCTGAGCGCTATTCGGTAGTTTTGTGCGCTCAGATCCCAGCTATCTGGGGATATGTGAAATGTGAGTCAATGTGAATTGCAGTAATGCTGATGGGTTGTCAAACTAGAGAATTGACCAACAAATACTTTTGTCCGGACATCCCCAGGCCGATCCGTGGGGATCAGACCGCGTATGCCGGCTTATGGTCACGGGGGAGGTGTGTAACGGAACCCATCACTGTTTTACCCTGTTTTATGGTTGTTTAATTCTTGGTTAAAATATGATCCGACTGTTATATTATATGTATGTTGGTTTATGCTCTGCAGAATATTAGCCAGACTATTGCAGACCTAGGCTAATAGATAATCCTATTACAGAGACTTCAGAGATAAGGGAGTCGATTGTATAAAGTGTTTTCATTCTCAGATAAGAACAAAGACGGCTGATTTAATCAATGTCTGATTATATCAAGTTGCCAGGGAGGTGTGACTCACCTATTGTTCTCTCTATGTGTATTGTGTGGCCAACTATGGGGGATGTGGATTGCCTGTGGGAAGAGATGTATATAAATATTTCTGCACATAACAAAATAAAGTCAGTATTCATTTGACTCCCAAATTGTGTGTCGTCCAATATGGGAGGTCAGGAATGGTGAGACTGTAGTGCCTCTTGGGTATTTTACCGTATACCAGCGGAGATATTGGACTGCGTGTTCCAGCTCCGTTACATAAAGGTATTTCCAAAGTTTAAGAAGTAACTTTTTTACACTGATCTGTTATCCTGTGCATTATGTTGAACAAAATGACTGGAGCTGAGAAATGAGTGGTGCTATTTATGCACTGTTGCTAGCAGCAGGAAGCTAGCAGTGTACAAGGCAAACTTTGTTTGAAGTCTGCAAGAACTATAAGGCTGCAGCGTGAAGTTTGCAGAGAAGTGTTTTTGTTTGGATTGAAGTAGAGAAACCCACTCCCAGAGAAATATATGCAGAGTTTATTTGGGGCTGAAGAAGAGAGACACGCAAGAAAAGTGTTTATTTTTCTCCAGCTCCACATCAACAGCAAAGACAGCAGCGTGAAGCTGATGATGATTATGCAGCAAAGTCACACAAGAGAAGTGTGCTGTTGATTTGAAGTTAGAGAAAAAGACAAAGACAGAGAGATAGCAGCTTGGGTACTGATAAGTGATCATTATGCAAAAGAGAAAAGTTCCAAGAATACAGTGAATGTTGAACTAATTATTGGGCTGTTTGTTATGTTTTTGCTCCACCAAGAGTTAGCTGGATGCAAGCCTTGTTAGTAAGAGAACTGTCTCTAAGAAAATAGGTAGTGGTCCGAAGGCAGCTAGGCCTGTTATTTCCTCAGTTTTATTGTATTATTGATGTATCACTGTATGAGGATTTAGTCAAATTTTAAAAAGTATTACAACCTCCTGTATTACTGTTCTTCCATAAAAGTTTTGGTATTGCTGGCACAAATAAAGAAGAGAATGGTAATTTATTATAACATGTTACCTAACTCAATAGGCTCCTGTTGAGATGGTTTATGTTATTGGTTAGACACCACTGAACCATATTCAGAGTTGTCGGGTGCCATGGTAGTGGTCTCCTTAAATTGTTATGCCCACCTTATCCCTCGTACTCTGAGTTGCCAGGGACAGGCTGTTGAGAACCTCCAACTTATAGTACTACTACACATGAAGCATGCAGCATGAAATCATCACTCCACTGAATACAAATGTATATGTATATTATTAACTACAGCAAATGTAACTAGGCAAAACATTCAAAGACCCATAATTATACCCCATGAAGAATCAAACAACTGCTTCCCAGTTGGATATCGCTCCTCACAGTCTGATCACTCACTAAATTAAGATTCAAAAGGGAATTTTAAAAGCTTCTAAGATGAGAAGATATCTGAACTCAAGATAAAATCACTAGATAAAAATAATTTAAAGGGAAATAAATCAGCAGCTTGATCTGAAAGGTGTCAGTATTTAACAAAGTATATATAGTACTTGATTTATACCTTCTAATAATTGGTTTTCCCATAGAGTTGTTTTTAAGCTTTGAAGTCCTCACATCCTTTTGTATTGGGATGAGTGGGCACTTTGTCATATATTGTAGGCTGTTGTGTGTAGTTATTTGGCCTCCTTGATGCTTTAATGAAATGCTTGATGCTTTAATAAAATGACTGAGCAGGTGCAGACTAATGATTGCTCCATGGGGTGTGCACATGCTCAGTCTTTTAGAGTTAAAACAATGCAGCTAGATCACAGGGGGGTTATTAGCAATTATTGTGTAATAATCACTAATCATAATGATATATCAGTCTATGAGTGTGTGGACCAGAAAATCTCTGACAAGTAAAAATTGCAAACGTCAATGTAAGTGTACTGTAAGAAAAAGTATTTTTTAAATATTGAATTGACAATGTACCTGTTAATAACTATAGACGTAAATTATACCACAATTGGAATCTCTGCTGTGTTACTTTTTAAACAGCAGCCTAAAAAGCCATTGTGATGTCATGATGCTTAGACATTCTTATGTTGTCTTAGGCAACAAAACACATAAGCATTGGTTCTTGGACGATATCGGATAGCACCCACTTGTCATGTTTGAGAAACCTGTTCTCACAAAGGTAATTTTTGTTATTATTAAGTCCACAAAAACACTATCTTCCTGTGATCTATATAAATTTTGTTTTTTATAAATGTTTTGTTCTCATGCGGCGTGCTCATTCAGGCATGAGCACATGGGAGAACATCTTTTCCTCTCTCCCTTGTTTATAATGTGCATTAATTATTAATATAGACACAGCTGGGGTGGCGGCGGGGTTGCTTGCTCACAATATTGGGGAGCCCATAAATGGGGTCCATTATTAGTTGGTTACATGTTCATGAATTCTCCTAGGCGTAGTGATCTAGGAGACTTCTAGCTGTGTTTTTTTTAACATGAGCAAGCACCTCTGTCTTTAGGTGTCCTTATGTAGTTTCAATAAAGCAGTAGCCTGTTATTAACCCTCCTTGGGGCCTCATTCTATTACCGGCCGTAAATTGGCCGTAAGGCTGCGATTCCTTGCAGGGGTTCTGTTAACTCGCGATTCTATTATACGGCCCCCCAGATCTTCCCTTACGGCCGGCCGCATATCTTGAAACCGGCCGTAAGCTCAGAAATCTAAAAAAGCAAAAATAAATTCAAGCCTGCACTGTACAGCTCTGTAAATGCTAGGGATCATATTGGGGGACATGAGGATTAAAAGTAACCCCCTCTCAAGCTTGCACATCAGCCCAAACCCGAGTTCAAATTAACTGTTTATTTTCCGGCTGCGGCGTGGGCGTGTCTGAGGTGCTCCAAGCACCCTGGACTTTTTACATGGATATTTTACGTATATTAAAAAATATATATTTTACGGATTTGAGTATAGGGTAATTATGTGCTATTTTTGCTAACACCGAATATCACTTTATAGACTCCGCAAAGTGCAGGATGGCTTTATTTGAGCTATTTTATGTGCTTAATTGGTGCTAGCGAGACCTGTTTGCTGCAAGTAAGCTGCGGCTCGTTTTTAGCCTTGCAGACAGGGTTCCCGGAGCAATAGAATTGCAACCAGGCTTTTCTTACGGCCGATTTCCTTGCGGCCGTTTTAGATCAAAGGCTTTCCTCCGGCGCGATCGGCCGCAAAGGGATAGCAAGGCATCGGCCGCAAGCCTGCCGGAAGCCCCAGCCGGAGGAGAATAAAATAGCCGGAAAGCTTGCGGCCGGTCCTTGCGGCCCCGCAGAGGCTGCGGCCGGTAATAGAATGAGGCCCTTGGGGTTTTAGACTCAATTATTGGTTTAGTTTGTTCTCATTTATTGTGTGATGGTGTTGGAGGGTTCTAATTGTTTCCCCTCTACCGATATTTTCCCTCATCAATAAAGTACCCATTTCTATCTGACAAGTAATACCAGTAGAAACCATTTTTTTTAGGTGTTTTGTGATATTTTTTCCTTAATAGCTGCATTCCTTAATTATACAGCTAACTATTTAATTATTTTCCTATTTTGAATATATTTGTAGAAAAGCAAATGTTTTTGTTTCATTTAAAATTGTTTCTGAAAGTCACTGGCCACCTGTGTGAGAAAAAAATTCCAATAATAAAATGTTGGGCACCCCTGAAGTAAATAGACTATCACTTCCAGGTTATAATCCTAAGAAATCTCATTTAAAATGTAAACAATAATAGTAAGCATAAATGCTGCATAGCACCAATGTATTCTCATACAACTTCTGACAAGGTCCCAGCGACACAGGAATATACCGTATTGGCCCGAATATAAGCCGCCCGCATATAAGCCAAACCTGTGAAATTCAAGGGGAAAAAAGATACTATCCGAATATAAACCACACTCTTAAAATTGGAGAGAAAAAGACTAAAGTCAATTAAATTCAGGGAATAAAATAGTGATTTTATTTTACCATATAAATGTTACAATCGCTAAAATCGCAAATCACAGATAGGACCCGCAAGTGGGTTAAATGTTGCACCGTAAATGCAAATCTAAAATCAATATTGCACTGAAAAATATGGGGAAAATAATGAACAACATCAGAATTAACTGTGCAACAGTCTCAAACCCGCAAATTGGCAATAATTTTTTTACTGTCGCGAATATAAGCCGCACATGTAATTTCCAAGCTTTTATTCGGGCCAATACGGTAACAAGTCTCTTGTCTGAAATGTACATGCCACAGCTAAAATGTACTTCTTGTGGTTTACAAGGTCATTCTACCGTATCATATCAAACAGACCGTGTACAAATGCACCCTACTTAACTTTCAAGTAAATCACAGGTCTTACAAAAAATGTATATAAAATAACACTAGGAGTTGAACTTTGAGAATTGTAGCAAAAAATTATAATAAGTTTGATACTGACACAGTAGTTTCTCACACTATTTAAATAAAATTAAAAAAAACTCTAAGTAATACTAAATATAAATCCCCCAGTTTCTTGCATGAAATGACGCTATATCTATATATATAAATATATATATATATATATATAACTTTGCGGTTAATGTAGGACTTTGTAATAATGTGTAATAATTTTCTCATCTGAACGTTTCATAGCCAAAACCAGAATACATACCACATCGTTTATAAGGCTGAATACTAACAAACCTCAAATAACTGTTTAAAATAGAATGCTTACCTAAAAAAATGCATGATAGAGCATTACAAAGTAGATTAAAAGACTTTTTATGCAATGTATTATATAAATGTTTTAACTAGATAAATGTTATACTCCTCAGTGTAATTTTAATACAATATATACTTACTTTTAGGAAGACCTCACAGTAACATATTGTTATCTTCTTCCTGTACTCACTCATTAAAGTTGCCATCTTGCACAGCTGTGATCTAAGGCCACGTCCACCACTGTCTTGTGCTCTCCTGTGGGCATGGCTTTAGTTCATGGCTGTGCAAGATGGCAGTTCTCATGAATCAGAACAGGAGGAAACGGGGGCTTTGTAGAAATAAATGAGTATACATATTATATCACAATTACATTGAGGAAGATAACATTCATTAATTAATTATACAAGTGAAACTGTTTACATAAAACAAAACAGATTTGCTTTGAAAAACAAAGCAAATGCATCATGTATAGCTTATGGATATCAGACTGTCTAACCAAGCATCCAAACAGCTACCATTCAGGTCAAGCAAAATAAAATATTCCTTTGTACCAGTCAAATCTTACACAACACAAGATCCTTCTCCTATTTAAATTAATTTTAACAGCCGTGCTTGACTTGCCCAACTTTCTAATCACTTGCTGAAAATGTACCCATAAAAGAGCAAGCAGTAATAAAACATAAACCTATGTAAAATAGGAACATTATATTTTATTATACAGTATATATTAATATTTCTTTCTTGGTTCTCTTCAAGACACTGCTTTTTCCCCTTTCATTTCAATTTGAAACAAATTACAAGATACTTATATATAAAAATGTATTATATTAAAGGGCCACAGTATTTGTCATAAAATAGGGTTTACATTTTGTGTAGGTTTATCTGCTGAACTGTGGAGAAAGGCATGGATATATTACATTATTGGAGGTTTTGGTATTTATTATATACCAACTTTTCCTGCACTTAATAAGATGTTGGTGCTAGTAGTTCACAACAATAACTGCAAAACCTATCCTGTAGAAATGTATTTTTTTTTCTAATTAAATACTAGTTTCAAAAAAAATTCATGCCTAATTCTGCTCAGACTCCATTATTTCAGAAACATTTTTTTCATAATATAGTCGTTCTACAACAAGATAAAAAAAAAGGAGGTTTTTTTTTTGTTGCTGAGAAAATGCTTTTTGCTCTTTTGAACAATCAATAAATTAACCTGTAAACAAGTTTAGGTAGAGCCTTCTTACATACATTTCCTTATTTTGTTAATCCAAACTCAACACTGATGAGATAAAACTGTTAATTTTTTAATTCCTTCTTAAAAAAGGTTGACTCCCTGGCTGTCAACTTTACATTAGAAGCATAAATTGCTTCTCAAACAATATATCAAAGCAATATAATGTTAAATAATACTTTTGCAGTGAAGGTCTGAAATCTGTAAATAAATATATGATTTTCTCAGTGTGGTTTCCAGAGGTTTGCAATTTACTTTTTTTACTTAAAGGCCAAACCCCATTAATTGTTCTAGTAAAAGAAGCCCACACATTTCCTGCTGAAGGAAGAATAATGTAAGTAAGCAACCCTAAACCCTTCACTGACCTGACATGATTTAGTGCACAAAACCATTATATTGGGGGTGTATTATGTCCTCTCCTTTATGGTAAAAATAATGCTTGGGTAAAGGTCAACTACCCTCCAGCTACACTCACATTTAGAAAACTAGAAATCAAGAAATAGCTACATATATATATATATATATATATATATATATATATATATATATATATATAAAAAATAATATATATATATATATATATATATATATGTTTGTATATATATATATATATATATATATATGTGTGTATATATATATATATATATATATATGTGTGTGTGTGTATATATATATATATATATATATATATATATGTGTATATATATATTACATAGTTACATAGTTACATAGGACCTCATTCTATTATCGGCCGTAAATCGGCCGCAAAGCTGCGATTCCTTGCGGGGGTCCCGTTACCTTGCAATTCAATTATACGGCGCCGCAAGGATATCCCCTTACGGCCGGCCGTATATCTTGCAACCGGCCGTAAGCTCAGAAATCTTTAAATGCAAATATAAATTCAAGACAGCACTGTAAAGCTCTGTTAATGCTAGGGATCATAATGGGGGGCATGAGGATTAATAGCAACCCCCTCTCAAGCTTGCACATCAGCCCAAATCCGACATTACATTAACTGTTTATTTTCCGGCCGCAGCGTGGGCGGGTCTGAGGTGCTCCAAGCCCTCTGGACTTTTTACATGGATATGTGACATAAATTCCAAAAATATTTTATTTACGAATTTGAGTGTAGGGGAATGTTGTGCTATTAATGCTAACACCTACAATCACTTTATATTCTCCTCAGAGTGCAGGATGGCTTTATTATGGCTTTAAAATGTGCTTAATTGTGTGTCTGCGGGACCTTTTTGCTGCAAGTAAGCTGCGGCTCGGTTTTAGCCTTGCAGAGAGGGTTCCCGATGCAATTGAATAGCAACCAGGATTTTCTTGCGGCCGAATCTCTTGCGGCCGTTTAAGATCAAAGGCTTTCCTCCGGCGCGTGCGGCCGCAAGGGATAGCAAGGCGCCGGCCGCAAGCCTGCCGGAATCCCCGGCCGGAAGGGAATAGAATAGGCAAATAGCTTGCGGCCGGTCCTTGCGGCCCCGCATCTCCTACGGCCGATAATAGAATGAGGCCCAAAGTATTTAAGGTTGAAAAAAGACTTTCAGTCCATCAAGTTCAACCTTTTAAGATCTCCTCTGATCTGCAATATGCGGATTAACTATTAATTAATTAGTTGTATAAAAAAATAAAATAAAAAAATCAATTCCCTCTTGATCCGAGACACCGGTGGCCGGACTTCTCCCTGGATCAATACTGCCTCTCTAATTATCCATGATAGCCCTGAATTCCCTTTTGAATTAGAAATAAATCCAGTCCCCTTTTAAAGTTATCTATCGAATCCGCTGTCACCACTTCCTCTGATAATAAGAGAATTCCACAGGTTAACCACCCTTACTGTGAAGAACCCTTTTCTTTCTTTAAGGTGGAATCTTTTTACTTCTAACTTCAAGGGATGTCCTCTTGTCAGTTGAAAACATCTTGGCACAAAAAGCTTCCTTGACAAATCTTTATACTGACCCTGGATGTATTTATATAAGATAATCATATCTCCTCTTTGACGCCTTTTTTCTAGAGAAAATAAGTTTAATTTGGTTAGTCCATCCATTCCCCTTAAATGTGTATATTTATATATATATATATATATATATATATATATATATATATATATATATATATATTAGAGATGTCGCGGACAGTTCGCCTGCTGACTATTCGCTGCGATTTTGGCTCTTTCGCGCTCGCATCGGACGACGGACACATGCGCTTTTCGGTCCGTCCCCTATTCTTTATCATTGAGGAAACTTTGACCCTGCACCTCACAGTCAGCAGACACATTCCAGCCAATCAGCAGCATACACTCCCTTACAGAGCCTTCCATCTAAAGGACAGCATACATTTTAGAATCATTCTGAAGCTGCATTCATTGTGAGAGGACAGATAGTGTAGCTGCTGGAGATTTAATAGGGAAATAGATAGCTAGGCTGTGTATTTAGCTTCCACTACAGACCTGAAGGACTCATCTGATATCTGCTGCAACAACAGCAACCCAAAAAGCCCTTTTTAGGGCTATAACATGATTTATTTTATGTTATTTTTTTCTGTGTAATCTAATTGCATATGCCTGCCTGCCAGCGTGTGTGTGTGACAGGCTAACACCTAACAGCATATATTGTGCTTATTTTCACTACTCATACCTGGTGGTGTACCATACATTGAAAACAACCATTTTTTTCCTGTAATCTAATTTCAGTTGCCTGCCTGTGTCAGGCTCACAGCTAATATTCTGCTCTGTTTCACCAGTCATAGTTGGTGTACCATACATTGAAAAAAAACAATCCTTTTTTCCTTTAATCTAATTTCAGTTGCCTGCCTGTGTCAGGCTCACAGCTTATATTGTGCTCAGTGAAATAAAACAACACTTTTTTGACTGTAATAGATTGAATAGCAATTGCCTGCCTACAGGCGTGTGTGTGAAGCCTATTGCATCTACTCTGCCAACTTTTGCCAGTGCACAGTGATACGTCATATCTGGTGCAACCGTAGTGTACAGTGACATAAAACAACACTTTTTTGACTGTAATCGATTGAATATCAGTTGCCTGCCTACAGGCGTGTGTCTGAGGCCTACAGCGCCTAGCCTGCCAACTTTTGCCAGTGCACAGTGACACTCATATCTGGTGCAACCGTAGTGTACAGTGAAATAAAAGAACCCTTTTTTTCTGTAATCGATTGAATATCAGTTGCCTGCCTACAGGCGTGTGTGTGTGTGATCAAACGCCTTTTCAATGTCAAAGGCCATAACACAGGCTTGAATTTTAGAGGCTTTGGTGTGGTACAGTAGGTTCATGACTTTTCTAATGTTGTCTCCCGCTTGCCTGTGGGAGACAAAGCCTACTTGGTCATTATGTATTAACTTAGGCAAGAAGGATGACAATCTATCCGCTATTATTTTTGACAGGATCTTTGTATCACAGTTTAGTAATGATATTGGCCTGTAGTTTTTTGGTTCTAGGGCATCTCGAACCACCATAGGGAATAGAGCGATATCTGCCCTGTTCAGCTCTGCAGGTGTTTGCTTGCCTTCTAGAACTCTGTTAGAGTGACCAAGTGTGGGCCTAATATGTCCATAAATTTTTTATAATATAAATTGGTGTACCCGTCTGGGCCTGGTGACTTACCAGGTTTGAGGTTCTGGACTGCTTTTCTCACTTCCTCTAGGGTCACTTTGGCATTGAAAGTCTCTAAGTAATTTTCTTCTATTAAGGGGTGCCGACGCAGGAAGGAGCGGAGGCCGGAGGAGAAGCTGCAGATGAAGGTAAGTGAAGGGAGAGGGGGAGGTATTTAGAGGGGTAAAGTGAGGAGGGGGGTTTAGAATGAGGAGGGGGGTTGAGGATGAGGAGGGGGGTTGAGGAGGGAGGTTGAGGAGGGAGGTTGAGGAGGGGGTTGAGGATGGCGGGGTTGAGGATGTAATGGGGGGTTGATGTTGAGGAGGGTGGTTGAGGATGAGGAGGGAGGTTGAGGATGAGGAGGGAGGTTGAGGAGGGGGGTTGAGGAGGGGGTGAAGGAGGGGGTTGAGGATGGGGGGGTTGAGGATGAGGATGGGGAGTTGAGGAGGGAGGTTGAGGAGGGGGGTTGAGGAGGGGGTTGAGGATGAGAATGGGGCGTTGAGGTTGAAAAGGGAGGTTGAGTATGAGGAGGGAGGTTGAGGATGAGGAGGGAGGTTGAGGAGGGGGGTTGAGGAGGGGGTTGAGGATGAGGGGGTTGAGGAGGGAGGTTGAGGATGAGGAGGGAGGATGAGGAGGGAGGTTGAGGATGAGGAGTAGGGTTGAGGAGGGAGGTTGAGAATAAGGAGGGGGATTGAGGAGGGAGAAGAGACACAGGGGAGAGAGAGGGACATAAGAAAAGGTCACACAAGAGGGGGACACAGAGGGCACAAGAGGGACACAGGGGGCAGCACATTTCCCACCCTCGGCTTATACTCGAGTCACTCATTTTTCCGGCGGGACTACAGATCAACAGAAATCTCAATTAGACAATTCACAATGACCCATAGCAGTTTGAAAAAATTTCGTGGAAATATTATGGCCCGTAACACTTTGAAAAAGGAAAGCCGAGCTTAGAAAAAAAAAATCCAAGGTTGAAAAAATATGAATTTAACGGCCGAACCACGCAGATACAAAAACAACAAAAACACAAAAAAAAATGAAAAAAAAATATGCACGCAATTTTAAACACAATTTGCAGAGTGGCGGCTGAAACAAACGAAAACGAGGCTACACGACCCCTAACCACATAAAACACCGCCAGGTACATAAGACTGGAAAGCGGGACAGATACAAGCCGTGGGACTAGAAAAAAAAATACGAAGTCTAAAAAATACGAAGTTAGCAGCCAAAACGCGCACATCAAAAAACAACAAAAACACAAAGAAGAAAAAAAAAAACATCACACGCAGCACATGGACAGCATGGACGTCTGGGAGTGAGGTTGCATAAGAATTTAAACACAATTTGCTGAGTTTCGGCACTCGACAGCGCCTAACCGACAAAAAACGATAAAAACGAAAACGAGGCTACACGACCCCTAACCACGCAAAACACCAGCAGGCACATAAGACTTTTACCCAGGATAGTACGAGGTACAAAATACACTATTAGGAAGGACGGAAAATGCTTGACACACATAGACAATCGCCACCATTTTACAACACTAATTTGCAACTAATAACATTAACATTCTAAAATGCAGATTCAGACAACTAAACAAACTGTTTGACCTCGCGCACTCAGCCTATTTATACTGCACACTTGCCACATGGCTGACACTTACACCTCAGGTCAGCAACAGTCCAAATGTACATTGTATGCTGCAGGAAAATCAAAACAGATTGTTAGCTCTTCAGAATATTGATTGCTGGATATATTAATTAGAAATAGGTAAAGTATATTCATTTTATTATTTAATTAATTATTTATTTAATTCATAAAATGAGAGCTGAGGGTGCTCAGAGGAGCAAAAGTACACAAGGGGGAGAGGCTCGCAATGAGCACCAAAGGCACTCAGCGCAAGGCTCGCAATGAGCGCCGAAGGTACTCAGAGGACCAAAAGCCTTACATAGTGTTGCAAACAGCATTACCTGCCTTACAATTTTATGACCGTCATTTTTTGATGGGCAATTCGCTAGTATATTTATATATATATATATATATATATATATATATATATATATATATATATATATAGATGAATAATCAGAGTATTGCAGTACATAGTGATACCTTTTTTATTGGACAAACATATTCATAGGTTTCATGACGAGCTTTCAAGAGTGTTCCTATATTTGTCGAGTCAGAGTCAATACTAATTGTAGATTCACAAATACTGCAAAAAAATCCAGGATTCAAAAATAATGTTCTGTTCAGCCAGCTGTTCAAGTGTGTGGGGTTGCCTACCAAAGTAAGTAAATTGGGGTCGTAAATAGTTTCACATCTAAGGAACCATAGAGCTGTAACCAAACTCAGGAAGAAGGCAGAGAACAAAAAATTAAAACACCCTATATATTTACAATCATAAATGTTACAAGAAATTACAAGAAATTTTGATAATGAGATAAAAATTCCATGTCTACATTAAGGCCTGAGTTATTACTGTTAAAGAGCATAATTATGTATTTCTTTCGTTGGTGTTTTTAAAAAAAAACTTTGAGAATTTTGATTTTGAGATTTTTCATGGAGTGGTTATTCTGGGTGAAATTGTGTCCAACTGCAGTATAGTAGCTGTCCTCACTGTGCTTATTGATGGAATGTCTGTGTAGATTCATCCGTATATGTAATTTCTGACTGGTTTCCCCAATGTAGCAGCCTCTCTCACATGCAGTACATTGTATCATGTAGACTACATTGGATGATGTGCAAGAATATGACCCTCTGATGTTATAGGTCTTGTTGTTGTGCATGGCTGTGTCCTCTTTGCAGATGTTTTGACACAATTTACATCGATTTTTAGCAGTGGTTGTAGATCCTTAAATATTTTGCGCGTTCCTTCTAGATCCGGATGGTACGTCATGTCATTTCTTTAGTTTTGTATTGCAGCAGGTGTACCTGGGGTGTTTTAATGGCAGAGGTTACTTTCTGTGTTATGACATTAGTTTTGTAACCCTTTCGCATGAAGATGTCAGACAGTGTTTTTAAATGTTTATCATTTGTCCTCATTGTTAGAACATGTGCAGTGGTATCGGATGGCTTGACTATAGATAATCGCTTTTTTAATATGTAAGGGATGAAAGCTAGAGCTGTGGAGATAGCTGCATCTGTTTGTAGGTTTCCTATATACAGATGAGTTAAGTTTACCATTGGTGATGGATATGGTAGTGTGCAGAAAGTTCACCTGTTCTGCAGAGTGATCTATTTTAAATTTAATAGATGGGTGGAAGGTATTAAAGTTAGTGTGGAAGTCTCTGAGCTGTTTTCTCCCTCTGTCCATATGATGAACAGGTCGTCTATATAACGGTAGTATCTGTAAGGTTTGTGGATTTATGTGGACAGGAATCTCTGTTCAAGGTCAGCCATAAATAAATTTGCATATTGTGGTGCCATTTTAGTCCCCATTGCGGTCCCCATTATTTGCAGGTAAACATGTTCATTGAAGGTGAAGTAATTGTGGGTCAGGATATATTCTAGTATTTTGGCAATGGTATCAGGGTTATATTTGCGGTTCAGAGTGTGTGTTGAGAGGAATTTGAGGCATGCCTCAGTGCGGGATGTTGCTGTAAAGCGATTCAACATCCATGGTTACGAGTAGTGCATTCGCAGGTAGTTCCTTAATCTTACATAGTTACATAATAATTGAGGTTGAAAAAAGACTTTCAGTCCATCAAGTTCAAGCTTTTAACATCTCCTCTAATCTGCAATATGCAGTTTAGTTATTCATTAATTAGTTGTTAATTAATTATTAATAGTATAGTATTTGAGGATGAATAAGAGGATAGAGTTAGTCCATCAAGTTCAACCTTTTTAGATCTCTCTTGATCTTTTTAATATGTGGACTATTTGTTATTAATTGTCAATTGATCCAGAGGAAGGAAAACAGAAAAAAAAAACATTGAAACGTTGCCAATTGTCTCATAAGGGGGAAAAAAGCAAAATTCCTTTTTTTTTAATTATTATTATTAATTAATCCAGAGGAAGGCAAACAGAAAAAAAAAACAAGGGAAAAAAATTAATTCCTTCCTGACCTCAGATACTGGCGATCGGATTTCTCCCTGGATCAATACTCTCTCTCTAATTATCCAGGATAACCCTGAATCCCCTTTTTAATTAGATATAAATCCAGTCCTGTTTTAAAGTTATCTATCAAACCCGCTGTCACCACCTCCTCTGGTAGAGAATTTCACAGATTAACCACCCTTACTATGAAGAACCCTTTTCTTTCTTTAAGGTGGAATCTTTTTACTTCTAACCTCAAGGGATGTACTCTTGTCAGTTGAAAACATCTTGGCACAAAAAGCTCCCTTGACAAATCTTTATACTGACCCTGGATGTATTTATATAAGGTAATCATATCTCCTCTTAGACGCCTTTTTTCTAGAGAAAATACATTTAATTTGGTTAGTCTTTCTTCATAACTTAGCCCCTCCATTCCCCTTATTAGTTTTGTTGCCCTCCTCTGTACCTTTCCCCTTATTAGTTTTGTTGCCCTCCTCTGTACCTTTTCCAGCTCTAAAATGTCCTTTTTACAAAGTGGTGCCCAAAATATTCCAAATGAGGGCGTATTAGAGATTTGTATAGTGGCAGAATTATATTTGCTTCCCTTGCTTCTATACCCTTCTTAATACATGCTAATATTTGATTTGCCTTTGCAGCTGCTGCTTTGCTTTGAGCACTGTTACCTAAAGGTGGTTGTCCAGAAGCACTCGAAAATTCCTTTCAATATCTGATACACATAGATTTGTTCCATTAAGATTATAAATTGCATGGCTATTTTTCCTTTACAGATGCATAACTTTACATTTATTCATATGTAATCTCATCTGCCATTTAGATGCCCATTCCTTAATTTTATGTAAATCCATTTGGAGGGAAAGCACATCATTATTTGATTTAATTACCTTGCACAACTTTGTGTCATCAGCGAAAATGGAGACATTACTTTCCAGTCCCACCTATATGTCATTAATAAATATGTTAAAAAGGAGAGGACCTAATACTGAATCCTGAGGAACCCCACCTACCACATAAGTCAAATCGGAGTATGTTCCATTTACAACAAACCTTTGCTTCCTGTCTTTTAGCCAGCTCTCAATCCATGAGCAGATATTTACTGCAACTCCTGTATCTCTTAGTTTGCACAATAGTCTCCCATGTGGCACTATATCAAAATCCTTAGCAAAATCCAAAAAGACTACATCCACAGAGTTTCCTTGATCCAGGTTCCTACTAACCTCCTCATAGAAACTAATTAGATTTGCTTGACATGACCTATCCCTCATAAATCCATGTTGACTCCTACTTATAATCCTGTTCAAATAGACATATTCTTGTATATTATCCCTTATTAACCCTTCTAAAAGCCTCCCCACTACAGAAGTGAGGCTCACTGGTCTATAATTCCCCGGATTTGCTCTTGCTCCCTTTTTAAATATAGGTATCACATCTGCTTTTCTCCAGTCATCAGGTAGAGACCCTGTAGTGAGTGAATCTTGAAAAGTAAATATAATAGTTTGGCTATTACAGAACCCAGTTCCCTCAGTAGCTGTGGATGTATTCCATCAGGACCCAGGACTTTATTAACATTTATTTTTTCCAACCTCTTTTGGATTACTTCCTGCAATAACCAATTATTTGGCAAAGGTAGTGAAGCCCCATTATGTTGCAATGTCCCAACCACTGGTACCTCCCTTGTGTATACCGAAGAAAAGAACCTATTTAGCTCATCTGCCTTTTCCTTGTCACTAATTTTCAGATGGTCTATGTCACATTGTAAAGTTCCTATAGCTTCCTTACTCGCCTTCTTCCAATTAATATACTTAAAAAATATTTTAGGGTTAGTCTTACTCTCTTTTGCAATTAATTTTAAATTTTCTATTTTAGCCAGTCTAATTGCCCTTTTAAAAAGCTGTGTTGATTTCCTTGTACTCCTGTAAAGCAGTCTCTGTCTCCTCTTGTTTGTGTATTTTAAATGCCTGTTTTTTACTTTGTATCTTGATATTTAAATCATTTTTAATCCACATCGGATGGGATTTACTCCTTTTACTTTCATTCCCACATGGTATATGCCGATGTGTATGTATATTTTGTAAGGATTTAAATGTTGTCCATTTATATTCAGGGTTTTTACCTATCAGTTATCTGTCCCAGTCTATACTTTGTATTGGTGCCCTTAAAATCTGCCCTTTAAAAAATAAGAATTTTAGTCGGCCCCTTAAAAAAAATTTTTTTTAATTCAATCTCAAATGAGACTGTTGTAATCACTGTTTCCCAACGGTTGCCCTATTTCAACATTTGATACTGTATCAATATTATTTGTGATGACTAAATCTAAGATAGCTTCATTTCTAGTAGGCTCTTGTATAACCTGGGCCAGATAATGATCCCTGAGTGTACTCAAGAACCTGCTCCCCTTAGCTGAACTGCTGGTCTCATTTATCCAGTCTATGCCAGGGTAATTAAAATCTCCCATTAGAACTTGCCCATGCTTAGCTGTATTTCCAATCTGTAACAATAATTGTATTTCCTCACTTTCAGCTATATTTGGGGGTTTATAGCACTCTCCTACTAATATTCCTTTGAAAGTTGCGGCTCCGCTATTTAACTCTACCCACAAACATTCAACTTTATCACTAGGTCCGCCATAAATATATTCTCTGACTATAGGCTTAAATTCAGGCTTAACATACAGAGAAATCCCTCCTCCTCTTTTACCATTGCCCCAATCTTTCCTAAATAGGTTATAACCATCCAGATTAACAGTCCAGTCATGAGATTCATCCCACCACGTTTCGGTAATGCCTATTAAATGCCATTTTTCAGTAATTGCTAATAATTCTAACTCTCCCATTTTTCCTGGCAAGCTTCTGGCATTAGCAAGCATACACCTTATGTTATGAGTCTGTAGTTCTGAGGTGCCTGCCACTGTACTGGAGTTACTTAGTACTACCTTCCTATTGACTATACTACCCCTCCTCCTACCTCCTCCCCTATGAGTTGTTAATTTATTCCTTATCCCCCCTACACTTTTTACCCCATTACTTATATCAAGTCCCTCCCCCACCTATTAGTTTAAAAACTCCTCCAGCCTTTCTGCCATCCTATCCCCTAGCACAAAAGCTCCCTCGTCATTAAGGTGCATCCCTGCTGTAGAGATTGTATCAAAGTGAGAAGTCATGTCCTGTGGTATTTTCACAGTATCTACTGGTAAATTACTTATAGACTGTGCTTTTACTTCACCAATCTTAATTAACTAATCATTGAAATCATTTTGGCCCTCTGATCTCATATCTTTTTCTAATTTAAATGTTTTTAATATTTTCCATAGTGGACTTGCTTTTATACATTTTTCCAGAATCTGTGTCCGATTTCTATGGACAACCACTGGTAATATTTGCCTAAAATCTACACCTAACAACATCACCTTTCCCTCAAAAGACAAATCTGTAGCCATGACTTCATACAACAAACGATTAATACATTGCAGGGCATGGCATGACATCATTGTTGCTTCATCTATTATAATTAATTTATTTGTTTTTTGTATTTTTTTAGCTTGTGATGATTTCATTCTAATATCTGACACTCATGCTTCCAAAATGGGAACTGGCAGTTTAAAGCCACTGTACACAGTTCTCCCACCTTCAAACAATAGTGCTGCAATTCCAGTTGTTGCATAGGCCAGAGCTATTTCACCTTTAGCTCGAATGAAACTCATCAGTAAATTATAATAATAAGGTTTCCCCGACCCTCCAGGCCCATCTAAATAGAAATTCCGCTCTTTGAGCAAATCATCATCTATTGCTTTTTTGATGGTGTTACATACACCCAACTGCAATATATTTAAACTTGCTATTTTTCCTCTGTTTTGTGTTGTTCAATATCAGCATCATAGTCTTCAAAGTTTATTTCATAAATCAGTCCTGAATCTGGCAGATTGAAATTTGCACAATTTACTCCTTGACAATAAAAGACTTCTTGAATTTCCATTAATGCTTTTATTTCAGCTATGGACTATTAACGTTTGAAAAAGTCTTCACACATATTTAATTTAAATGTTTCCCACAAAGCTAATGCATCAGGTACATTACAAAAGATGTCAATGAATGCAAACTGTTATCTCCTCTTCTTTGCCATTTGACATAGTGCTGCTTCTTGTAGACATCTCTCCCATTCAGTAAATGTTCATAACTTTGTGCCTCTGGAATATTTAAAAGCAGTAATCGTAAACTAAAGCGTTCAATGTCTCTTGGGCTGGGAATATACATTCTGGGTATAATTTTATTTCCACTTCTTTTTCTTTGTCGCCATGCCCCATTTATGAAGATATAATGATATTGAATCTCAATGTAAAAATTTTTTCCTGCCTCTGTGTCCTGTGAATTTAATTTAAACAATGCAGTAAGTTATTTCTCTGTTTTCATTTTGAGCCAGAGTGTTTCTTTCATCTCCAGCATGAAAGTAAACTAATTGTCTTTGTGGCAAATGTACGGCTAATCGATACACAGCATGTGAGCGATCATGCATTTTAAATTTGAGAAGATGCCACGTTGCTTCTGGAGCACTTACATAGCGTGCATCTAGATAAGTTGAAAGTTCATCATGTAAAAGAGGATTTTCTTCTTGGTTTTGTGCACCTTGCACTAAAACAGTTGCTACTTCATATCCTTTGTAAATGTATTTGTACACATATTTTATGGATTTGATTGAAGTGCAAGATTCCACATTTATGTGTGCATTGTACTTAATCAGCAATTGTGGATTATATGGAACCACATCTATTATCTACAATTTTACCACAAATTATTGCACTTTGTACTTTTGTTCTTTTAATCAAAGGATATCCATCACAATTAGCATAAGTTTGCTGTCTAAATTCTTTTGGGAATTCTTTAGTGCATTTCTTATTTTCGGTACATGGCGATTGGGAAACAATAAATACGTGTGCAATGGTGATGTCATGGATTAATTCTGTCAGTTTGATTTTGAATACTCTAGTTTTCTACTATCTCTGGCCATTGTGGATTACATGTAAATGTAATGAATAAATCTCTTTTGACAAATTTAGTGATAATAGCCATTGCATCATTGTATCTTTCTTGCATACTGCGAGGAGATTCTTGAAAAGAAAATGGCAAAATGATCGCTCTTCCAGCTGACAGTTCTCTGTTTTTTAGCCAATTCTGCTACATAATCCATCAGTCCAGAATATTGTTCTACACAAAGCTTATTTTGTTGAAATGTGATAAAATTTAGATTATTGGCTTCAACTTGTAAATATGAATCAATGATCCATTGTTGTGTGAGTTTCCAGCCAAATAAATAGAATGAATAGTTTATATTCCAGAGGTGTGGTTGGAGAAGTGCAATTGCTCCTGACCAGTACCTAGATGTTCAGTGAATCTGTGCGGCTGGATGGAGTGTAGTTATACCATTGGTATATGGTCTTTCCAATGATCTTGTGTGTGAGATGATGTATTGATATAGTTCTCATTATACAAAGAACATACACGATTGTATATAAACATTCCAGTTTATTTTTGCTTTACACAATTATCCGCCCTCTGGGTCAGAATTTAGGTCATGTAAAAACAATAATGAAGCAATTAAATCCAAAGCAATAAAAAATGCTGATATATAATAGATACCGAAATGCATGAATAAATGGATGATCAAATGTGTTTCGATGTGGTGTACACAGCTTCCTCAGTGATAATATAGTTCTTTCTTGGTTTTCCTCCTCTGTAGGAAGCTGAAAAGTCTGTTGTTTACAGACTTTTCAGCTTCCTACAGAGGAGGAAAACAATTTAATATGTCATTGGATCCAAATTAGTACTTAATATTTTTAGATTTACGAAAGGTTGTTCTGGATTTCTTGGATATATTCTAATATCAATTCAAATGGTGGTTCACTCTGGTCATTTTGAAACACCACGGCAACCTCATTGGATGTACGTAAATTGTAACGTCTTTGATCACAATGACAATCTCTTTTAAGAACCATATTTACTCTTGGCATTGGCAAATAATGTATTTGAGCATGGGTGTGTTGTTCTCTTTCTACTTCAGCTAATTGTTTGTATGATTGAGTATATGGGTTGTTCTCCATAATCTTATCACGCTCTTTAAAATCTGTGGCTAAACATTTTTTTATTTTCAGGAAGTGTCCACTACTTCTAGGACATATAACTGGGCAATTTCATTTGCTCACCTGCTTCTGGGTGTAAATGTGAAGTTCGGTGATAAATTTGGCCTTGTACTTTAAAACAGTGGGGCCATGACCTTGCACATGTTCTGCTAATGTTGCTCCCATTGAAGCAAATGAAATGGCACTGTTATAAAACCTGATGTTTTGTTTGAAATTTGTATAATTTGGAAATGTTGCATCAGTCATGATACTTTCTAAATATTGTGGAAATGTGTGTCTTTCTGGCAGTCTTACCTTTCCATTTTGACAGCAACTAATAAACTCACCAATTCTTGGTCTGTCTTTGTCAAAATGATACGCCCCACAAAATTGACAAACCACATTTAGTAAACCACAATAATGTGTTTCTACTGCTAAAGGTGTAAATAAGCGACTATCGTAAGGACATATATTACTACTATTTTCTACATTCACATTAATCTAATTTCCTAATGTTTTACGTGTATGATTTGTTTTACTTTTTCTTTTCTTTGTCGCTCCGTCACACTCATTTTGTGCTTTTAAAGTCATTGCTCTTTTGTTGGCAAGTCTCTGACGGTCTTCTTCTCTTATCCTTCTTGAAGTCTCCGGAGACTGGTTTTCTCTCTATCTTTGCTTCCATTCTCTTGCCTTTTGTTTTTTGCATTCTTTTTTTTGTTCTGCGTTGTCTGCCATTGTAATCTGTAATTGTAAATAGACATATCTTTATATTTTTTTTATTTCATGTTTCATTATATAACAAACAATGGCAAATATGACATGAGTATTATTTTTATTTTGCTTACCTGCTTATGTAAGTTGCATTTCTTTGTAATTAATATATTTAATCTGTGTAAAGAGCATTTCAGTCCATGTGTTTCACATTTCAGTCCATGTATTTTTCCTAAAATTTATGTGATTTTAGCGTATTATATGAATAATCTTTCACGCCTCTTACACGTTCATTTGTATTATTTTCGTAAATATTTTCTGACTAAACATTTTTTTTTTATCTATTATGTTTAATTGTCATAAATGCCAAACCTAAAGAGCTAAACATTTAATCATAAATGTGGGCATTAAAAAAAGAATCAATGAAAAAAACAATGTGAAAATTAACCACCAATCCTCCACATGAATTCCTGATTTTCTAATTTTTGTAATCTATATATGTCTTGTACATTTGTATTAAACATTTACCTGTGAGGAGGGGAAGGGGGAAGTTTGTTTTGCAAATGGAAAATGTTTGAGTACGGTAGTTGTCACAATATGGAGCTATGGACTATATCTGTTTAATAAGGTCATATATTACTGCATATGAAGTCCTTGTTGACCTGCACGACAAACTATGCATATTGTATAATGTTCTGCTATATGTGTGACAATAAAAACTATTGAAAATAAAGTTGTATTCAATATACCTGGGATGTAGTGTACTAATTGCAGGTTAAATGCTGCAGGTCACAAACCATGTCTTCTTCCACGTGGAGTGCTAAGAGACACCTGCAAATTGTAAAATGAGAATAAAAAAAACTTTTTAAATATTTTTTTCAGAATATCATGCTATATTTGTTAACTTTGAACATTTTCAACAATTAATAAATTACTAATTATTTTTATTTTAGGTCTTATGGAAATTCTCATCCAAATTAAATGTTTTCATCAATTCATTTTTTTTTAAAGTGATGTTTTATGTTAAATATTAATTAGGGCAAAACATAAAGAGATAATCATCTATTCATAAATAAGGGCAACATGAAATCTAAGATTTGATATACCTGTAATCTTGAAATAATTGCAATTGAAATGCAGCAGAGCTCACACTCTCTGTTCATCCAGGTGCAGTGTTCTCAGAGAGCTGCAAACTGTAAAATGACATGAAAACCATTTTGAATGATTACTTAAAAATATAGTGCATACATGGCAAACTTAAAGAGCTAAACATCTATTTCAGCAGTCCTTAAATGACATCCTACTAAAATGTTCTAATTAACAAAATGTAATTTCATTTGTATTTATTTATTGAATAAATTAATTAATAAATAAACCTATTATATTTATTTTTTCTATGCAAAATCTAAATCTCTAAGCATCTATTTGTAATTGCGAGCAGTCTAAAATATATACATTTTCATTTTCCCTTTTTTTTAAATTAATAATTAAACTTAAAGAGCTAAACATCTATTACAGCAGTCCTTAAATGATGCCCTGCTAAAATATGCTAATTAACCAAATGTAATTTAATTTATAATTTATAGAAGAAATTAATTAATTAATCAATCAATATATTATATTTAATTTTCATATATGCGAAATGTAAACAGCTAAGCATCTATTTTGAATGTGAGCAGTATAAAATATAACAATTTAACTTTTTCACCTTTATTTAATTAATAATTAATAAATAAATTCATATATTTTACCTATTTTTCTGTAATATTCAGCAATCAATATTCTACACAGCTAAAAAAAAGATTTGAGTTTCCAGCAGCAGAAAATGAACACTGTCACTATTCATCACCTGAGGAGAAAGTGTGCTAAATGTGCAAATTGTGCAGCATATCTAACCTGCATGCGCCTGGCAAAGCCGTTATTTTAGCCGTTATTTTTCTAAAAAACGCCATTTTAGAATCGTAATTTTATTTGCAACTTACTCGCTAAAATGGTGGTAATTTCCTACGTCTTAAGGGCCTTGCACCAAGTTACGTCCTTCGTAATCTGATTTTTTGTAAGACGGACTTGTCAGCCGTTCTTTGGAAAAGTGTTACGTGCTTTGGCCTCGTTTTCATCCTGTTTCAGACTTTTTACGTTTTTTCAGCAGCCATATTTTTTCCCACTTCAGCGACTTTTTGATCATTAAAAAATACAAAATATGCCTCAAATTAACGTGCAACCTCACTCACAGGCTCCCTGGCTACCCCCCTGTGCTGTGTGTGAGTGTGTAAATGTATTTGATGCATATTTGTGTATTTTTGCAGGTTTTTCCAGTTCGGTGGTTTGGCCATTAAAGTCGTATTTTTGTGCAGTCCATCTACAGGCTTCGGGTCCTAAGTCATACGGCCGTAATTTTGCATCCGTCGCTAAGTCCAGGAGCCTCATGATGAGGCCTCATTGCAGCTAAGTCCCACGTGTCTAAGTCCTGCGTGTTTACCCCCTGCAAAGCTTAAGCCTGCTATATTACACAGCTTTAATACAAAGCCATGGTTGGATTATACGCAAGCTGAGAATCCTATCCAATAGAAGCCGTCCACCGTACAGTAGTACAATAAATAAATAGTCCATCTGTGTTCACATTTGAATGTCTAAAACAAGCTAAAAAGCCTGCTTCCAGCTCAGAAATCCGAGGAAAACAGTTATTACACTGCATTCTGGGAAGCTGAGCTGTGACATGCAAATGTGCCCACAAATGCCTAGCTCTTCAATCCATACCCATTTTCAAACATGTATATGTATGCTTCGCCGTTCATTGCAGGCCTCAGCCAACCGGCAACTTTCGTGCCCTTCAATGAGCACCTTCGGCGTTCAGTGTTAGCCCCCCAATGAGTGCCTTTGCGCTCATTGCGTGCCTCTCCCCCCTTTACTTACGGCCCTTGTGATGAGCGTCTTCAGTGCTGCTCGCGAGCCCTGCAATGAGCAGCTTCGCTGATCATTGCATGCCTTGGCCAAAAAATCTAATTAAATATCAAATTAGATTGCAACCTCCCTGCCTCTCCTCCTGTGCTGTGGTGGCTTTGGCTTGCACATAAAGCATTTATTAGAGGATCCATAACAAGAATAGCGTCTTTACATAAGAAAAATCTAAACCTCAAGGAAACAAAACTCCATAAAAAGCTACATATATTGGAAAGACAAAACCATATTAAATTCTCCTCTACTACCAAGTCTAAAATTAACAAAATCAGACTTGAATTAGATAATATTCTAACAATAAAAACCAAAAAAGCAATATGAATAACACAGCATAAATATTTTAGGCAAGAAAATAAGTTAGCCCCCATTTTTGCAAGAAAGTTAAGACCTACAAATAGACAAAATCTAATTTTTCAAATTAAAATCCCTGCGGGCCTGGTCACCCAAAACCAAACAAAGATACAAGATACTTTTCTGAACTTACCGTTTATACTCGAGTATAAGCCGACCCGAGTATAAGCCGAGGCTCCCATTTTACCACAAAATACTGGGTAAAATGAGTGACTCGAGTATAAGCCGAGGGTGGGAAATGTGCTGCCCCCTGTGTTCCTCTTATGCCCTCTGTGTCCCCCTCTCTCTCCGTGTCTCTTCTCCCCTCTCCCTTCCCTGTGTCTCTCCCCCCCTCCCTTATCACCCTCCTCAACCCCACTCCTCAACCCCCCTCCTCCTCCTCAACCTCCCTCCTCATCCTCACCCTCCCTCCTCATCCTCAACCCCCTCCTCAACCTCCCTCCTCATCCTCAACCCCCTCCTCATCCTCCCTCCTCAACCCCCCTCCTCAAGCCCCCCATCCTCATCCTCTCTCCTCAACCCCCCATCCTCAATCCCCATCCTCAACCCCCCTCCTCAACCTCAACCCCCCTCCTCAACTCCTCCTCCTCATCCTCAACCTCCCTCCTCATCCTCAACCTCCCTCCTCAACCCCCCCATCCTCAACCCCTTCCTCAACCTCCCTCCTCAACCCCCCATCCTCAACCCCCTCCTCAAGCCCCCCATCCTCATCCTCCCTCCTGAACCCCCATCCTCATCCTCAACCCCCCATCCTCAACCTCAACCCTCCTCAACCTCAATTTTTAAGATTAAGATTTTTTTAGATAAATATGACCTCCCACCAATCTCAATTCAAGACCTAGAAAGTCTAAATGCCAATATCACCATAAAATAAATCAAACACACATCAAACATTTAAAATTAGGAAAATCCCCAAGCCCAGACGGCTTTTCTAATATTTACTATATGACCTATTCCAAAATATTAGTCCCATATCTGAACACTTTATACAATTCCATACTTAAAGGGGAACAAATCCCAACAGAATTCAACCAAACCCATATGATATTTTTCCAAAAACCAGTACAACATCCACTGGAGGCAAATATTTTTCGCCCTATTTCTTTATTAAACGAGGACTTATAAATACTAGCAAAGCTCATGGCTAATAGATTCTCCAGGTTTCTTCCAAAACTGATACATAAAGATCAGTTGACTTTTATACCTTTCAGATAGGCAGTGAACAACATAAGAAGAGTGTTGAACATCTTCCATTTAGCAAAATTAGTCAACAAACCTTTATGCACAATTGCTTTGGATTTGGAAAAGGCCTTTGATTCTGTGGAGTGACAATACCTTTATGCAGTCTTAGATAAAATAGGTATCAAGGGAAGCTTTATCAAGCTCATTAACTAACTATACAGAGATCCGGTAGCATTCCTGAATCTCCATGGAGATAATAAAGGTTATATAAACATTCAAAGGGAAACAAGACAGGGGTATCCCCTGTCTACTATCCCCTGTCTACACTACTATTTGCATTGATGATGGAACCTTTAGCTCAAGCTATACTCTACACTCCAGAAATCCAAGGGTTCCATATAGGACTAAAACATCTCAAATGCTGCTTATTTGCAGACGACATCCTATGCACATTAACTGACCAAATTTCATCGATACATACATTGATGAATACTCTAGACTTATTCAGATAGGTCTCAGAATTGAAAGTTAATTTAGAAAAGACAGAAGCAATAGGGTCTTCTCTCCCCCCACAAATGCTAGAACTCTTAACAAGTAAGTATTCATTTGCTTGACTAGAAAATTGTATCAAATATTTAGGCATCAACATGACCCCTGACCTATCTTGATTGTATGGGACCAATTATACTCCTCTAATAAAAAACAAATTGCTGAAACTGAGTAAATTCTCCCTTTCATGGACAGGGCGCATTAACACTATTAAAATGAACGTTCTACCCCAAATTCTATATTTATTTTGAACCCTCCCCATCCCTATTATCCTTAGAGATATAGAAAAACCACGAATAGCGATATCATTCCTGTTTGGTAGCAAAAAGATAGGAGGACTATCCTGTCCTCATTTGAGATGAGATTTAAGGGTGCCTCAGATCTCCTTTATCCCCCAGGCTCACTCAATTGAACACCAACCCATTTGGATATTTATCGAGAACCAACAACTAAAACCATATAAATGGGACTCAATATTTTGGACTCTCACTTTCAATCTGGAATTATATAAATTCTAAACACCATCTAACTTCTAAATTATCATGCTTAACTCCCACATTAGCTACCCCAACTATATGGGACAACCTCAGGGAGGACTCAAAAATATGGTGGACAAGGCATAAACTAGAAGGGCTAGTTAATTGGTTACTAAATTAACAAATAATTTTGTTTGAACATCTTAAAACAGAATTTGATATCCTGTTAAAAGAACACTATAATTACTATAAAACTAGGCATATAATCACCACTCTGATCAGAAATTGGGGACCACCCCAAACTAGTTGACTGTCTCTCATGAGCAACAAACCCCTTTTGACTAAGGGGGTTTTGAGCGCTCATTATGCATTTATAAATGCACCCTCCATTAACTTTATACCTCAATTTAGGGAAAAATGGGAGGCTGACATGGGCTTAAGTTAGGACTCTACAAAATGGGAAAGAACTTGTACAAACTTAATTAAAGGTTCCCTGAATTACAGCTTATTAGAAACAGCATTTCAAATTTTGCATAGAACATACCCCTGACATAATGCACAAAATGAATCCCCAAACTCCATCCAATTGCTTCAGGCAATGCCAAACAATAGGTACTTTCATCCACACGTGGTGGGAATGTCCGATTGCTAAACAGATTTGGACTAAAACACTAGAACTAGCATCTATATTCTTCAAGAAAACATTACTCCATCCATAGATATTTGCTTTCTGGGTAACCATACTGCTTTATTATGAAAAAAACAAAACAAATGACTACAGTATCTAATAATTTCCACTAAAAACCACATTGCCCTGTAAATGGACGACCCCAAACCTTAATCTAAGAGAAGTTATCAATAAACTGAATGTTATAATGATTCATGACAGATTTACCCATAGGATAACAAATACATACTCTGTATTTCTAGAGACTTGGGACTCGTGGCTTAGTTCACCCCATACAATAAACATTTTATAAAAAAAATTTTTTTAGAACTCTTCTAAGATCTGGTAGATAATTGAATACAGGCTGGAAATGGATATCTCGGCAGGGATCCCAGGATCTGGACAAGTAAGTTGTGGGAAGATTGGCTGGAAATCGGCCATCCTAACGCTAAAGCCTAAAAATGACGCCTGGGCTGCGATAATTGTGTCAGCCCGCTCAAAGTAATTATTTGGTTGAATTTTCTTTCATTTCTTAATTTAAATGATATTTAACCCTTATGTTCTTTTTGTTTTATGAAAACGGATCAGTTGAAGAAATATTGTAATAGTTCAATAATGAATTAGAACCACATTATACAAAATGACTAAACTTTATTAACACATTTTTAAGTTTCAAATGATCATAAAAATCACTTTTACAATGTTTGTACTAAGCAATAAAAAATATTGAAAAGAAAAAAATGGCGGCAGTTAAAGCGTAACTTTTTTGAAGCCTCTAACTCATAAGCCGTTTTGTGCCTTTCCCCTCCTCCAGCCAGTCAGGTACGGGCCTCATGGTGAGAGCCTATGGCGTTCACCGCTAGCCCCGCAGTGAGCGCCTTTGGCGCTCATTGCAGGCTCGCCAAGCTAGTCACGTATGGGCCTTGTGATGAGCACTTTCAGCACTAACTGCAGGCCCTGCAGTGAGCACCTCGCGATGAGCGCCTTTGGCACTCATTGCACATGCGCAAGCCCATAACTTTTAATATAGCGTGACCGACAAATCTTTATTATGACAACTATATAAATGATATGTATCTATGGATATATAACATATATGTATATATATATTTGTATATATATATATATATATATATATATATATATATATATATATATATATATACAGTATATAGTACATTTGAACGTCTAAAACAAGTTAAAAAACTTGTTTCCTGCCCAGAAGCCGGGAAATACAGTTATTACACTGCATTCTTGGAACCTGGGCAGGGACATGCAAATGTTCCCACAAAGACTTTGCTCTTGCAATCCATTGTAAACCATTGTTTAAGCATGTGCCTACTGTATTACAGACTTTGGGCAAAGCTAAGGATGGATTATACCCAAGCCAGGAATCCTACCCACAGACAGCTGTTTTAAGGTTACTCCCTCTCATCAGCGTGGGACTGGTTCCTAGCTTGTGTAGTAAATCATGTGAGGAGGTAGTTTACCACAACAGTAAATAAATAGTATATTTATGTTTACATTTGAATGTCTAAAACAAGTTAAAAAAATTGTTTCCTGCCCAGAATTCCAAGAATTACAGTTATTACACTGCATTTTGGGAATATGTATATATATATATATATATATATATATATATATATATATATATATATATATAGTGTAGATACCTTTATAGGCTCCAACTTGGGAGGATATTTTAACCTGAGGTATAAGAGTGGGATTTTAGGTGGTTAATCTGATAGTACTCCTGTGAGTTAATGTTTATGACATGGACCAGATGTTTTTATATGAGTATAGAGATATAGATAGATAGATAGATAGATAGATAGATAGATAGATAGATAGATAGATAGATAGATAGCAGTTAACAGACATATACAGTTTGATACAACATAGACAGATTTCCTTGCTGCCCTGCTGGGGATTGTAACTTCATTAGAAGCTCTTATTAGACCCATGAACTCAACGTGCAAGGTGAAAGATTGATAGGACAGTAGATTAACGTGTCATTGCTGGCATTTGTCTGCCACTGTTAATAACACCCCTGGAAGAACAAGGTTTCATTTACTCTGGTAATTTGTCACTTCAGCAAGTACTGATTTAGCGTGGCCGACTGTAATTATGGATCTTGCCGGTAGCTACAGATAACTACGTTTTTTGTTTTTTTTTACAATGGCATATACAATTTTGCACATATCATACAAACAGGAAGCCATTTTTTACACTTTAATTTGGGGATCTGTATATCTTTTCAATCACTGATGAACCTACAAGTTCATTTAGATTGTCTTTAAAATGTCATGTCCCGTTCTTTGCTTTGATCTAAAAGGCCATTGTATAATTAAAAATGCAAGTGCTAAGAATGTAAGAAAAAAACAACATTCAATATATTGTATATAGAATATAAAACTATTTTTATAGAATGTATGTGGAAAAATGTCACCTTCTCTGGTTTGAACATTTCCTTATAGCTTGACGCCTAAGGGCATGTACTAATCTACAGAGGCCTGCTATATTAGGGAATTTCACACCTATCTCTTTCTCAATGCCATGCTGAGAACTAGCCAGCTTGAAACAATACCTGCAAAAATGTAAACACTCCTCTCATACATGGAATATTTACCATACTGTCATGGATGCCTCCAGTGCTCAGCAGAGGTATCTGTTTTTTTCCATTAAAAAATAGTTGAATTCAATTTTTCTTGCCTAATTATGTTTTTAGATTCACATTTTAGAAATGTATTAAATGAACAGTGCAGTCTTATTTTTATTTATTTATTTATGAATAACTAAACTAAATTATGACCAAATGTTTTTTAGAAACGGAAAAAAATTAGAATTTTTAAATAGTTTATCTAATTATTCTTTACTTTGGGTTTCTATTTTCTATATTGAGTTGCTTCCATCATGCTCTTTTCTGCGGGTTGTGTACTTGTAAACCAGAGATAATTCTGTCAGTACAAATGAAAGTGCTGGCATTTTTATTGGTCACATTTCCATAGTTGCTTCTTCTGCGTTCAAGGTATTCTCCCAACTTGAGAAGTAGTTCACCATAATCCAAGAAAAAATAATATTTTTATATGTCCCTTTTCTAATAGTTGGACTCAAAATTCCTTGCAATACTTCCCCAGATATTGCGTTACCAAAAAGCTTATGTAATCAGATAAGTCTTAAGCTTCTTTTTGAATATGTGCAATGATGGGGACTTTCAACTGTTATGAGGAAAGAGGTCCACAGAGCTGCATGACTGAAAGCTCTAGCACCAAAGGATGCCAAGCAAACTCTTGACATAATTAACTATGATGCAACCACAGCTACGGGTATAAGGAACCAAGAGTTGCTTCATGTGACCGGAACCCTGATCATTTGGAGATTTGAAGCTAAGCAAGCCAACCTTGATTTAACTTTGCCATTTGACAGATAACCAGTGCAGAAAATGAAGAATTGGTTTAATGAGACAGGAGTGGGCATTGTTAGTTGGCAGTTTTGCTGCAGCTTTCTGCACTATGCAAGTGATGTAACTGTCTATCTGAAAATCCTAGGAATAGTATCTCCCACTGCAGCACAATTGTAATTAAAAATAAACTAAAGGCTACATTTCTTTTATTTTTGTACTTTCTAAAAATATTTTGTAATATGTTAAGAGTCCAATACAGTTTCTTTAAGAGCAATCAACTGCTTAAATAGTTTATATACACAACAACAAGATTAGAGTTCAATTTATTATGTTATCAAGATTATGTTCAATCTAAGAACGGACAATACCTGAAGTAGGTTTGTCCTATAGGTCTGGTTACCGACTCAAAGCACAATCTCTTTTAGCTCACTTGTGCCCTTCACAGGAAGAAACATCCTGAAGTATATAATTTTGGTCTCACTCAAAAGTGTGACCGAGCCTCGAAATACCAGGCAATTCTACCCTGAAAGGAGAAACAGCCAACACCAGATGCACTTTGCCTCTGTGGAGCTCATCAGTGAGGTGCAGTTTTACTCCCTAAGGCGCAGTGAGCAAGGAGTACACATCTGGTTCCCCCATCTGGTTCCCCCTATCACCCTTAGAGTGAGAAAAACCCCAAGGGTCATTTGCATACACAACAACAAAATGGAATGAGACCAATATTTAAAAGAGATGTTTTCCACATATGCAGGCTGTCTGGTGGCTTAGGAGGACAATGCAGAACAGGCAGGCTCGACCTCAGTGGTTGCACAGGAAGGCTTGCTCTGGTTTGGGTGCTGTAGCGACAAAATTTGACCTTCGTCGCCTTTTTGTCCTCAAGACCAGCCCTGCATGTGTTATCGAAAGAGGAAGCAACCTGGTGATTAGCAGTTCTCCAGGCCTTGCAGTCTGAAACTAAAGCCGTCCATCAACGTGAAAGGCATCAAAGGACTGTTTCAGCGAGTCCTCGTACCTCTTCTATGGTCCTCCTCTGTCAAGATTACCAGTGGTGAGATATAGCACAATCTCTGGAAGCCAATCACCCTCCATTCTAGAGATGTGTCCTGCCCAGAACAACTGTGTCTTGAACAGCATGGCCTCAATGCCAGTCCTGCCTGTTCTAGGACTTCCGTGTTGGTGAAGTAGTCATTCCAGTGGATATTGAGGATGGTCCGGAGGCAGCATTGATGAAATCGCTCAAAAAGTTGTTTGTGATAGCAGTAGGTAGCCCATGACTCAGAGCCATAGAGTAGGGTGCTCAACACAGCTCTGTACACATTGATCTTGCCGCATTTATTCAGATGCTTGTTGTTCCAAACCGAGTATGTTGTCAATTTACTTTTCAATCTTAGCGCCCGAAGAGATGATGCAACCCAGGTAGGTGAACTGATGGACTGTTTTCAGCTCGGACTCATCAATAGTGATGCGAGAAAGTAATCTTCCTGAGGTGCGGGCTGGTGGAAAACATCCATCTTCTTCAAACTGACTTTTAGACCGAATAGCTTGGCAGACTCAGCAAAGCCTGATATCAATTGCTGCAGAGCTGTCACCATATGGAAAACAAGGGCAGCATCATTGGTAAAGAGTAGCTCTTGAATGAGTCATTCCATTGCCATCTGTGCAGTATAAGATGTAGAGACCATCCTCATCATCAAGGTCTGTGTGGCCCTTTGCAGCATTATTCTGAAGAATAACGTGAATAGTGTTAATGTAAGGACACAGCCTTGCTTTACACCATTACTTATTGGGAAGGGCTCCAACAGGTCATTGCTTTGCCTGACTTGGCCATACTGGTTTTTATGTAGCTGGCTAATCATGTTGAGGAACTTGGGAGGACATCCTATACATTCCATGTTTTGCCACAGACCCTTCCTGCTCAAGGTGTGGAACTCTTGGGTAAGGTTCACAAACGTCACGTAAAGTCCCTTGTTCTGCTCTCTGCATTTCTCTTGGAGCTGTCAGAACAAAACCCATGTCAGGTTAACTCTAAAGCCACACTTACTCTCAGGAGGAGTTATTCTGCTATAGTGGGCATCAGTCTGTTGAGGAGGATTTTCCCTGCAACAGAAAGCAGAGTTATCCCCCGGTAATTGGAGCAGTCTGACTTTTCTCACTTCTTCTTATATAGGGGCACAATGGCAGTTTGTCTTGCCACAGCAGCAAACAAACAGCTCATGGAGCTTAGCTGGGACCCCATGAAGTTCCAGATCTCTGTTGGGATCCTATCAACTCCTGCTGCCTTACCATTATTTTCCTGCTTAAAAGCTTTTACAGTCTCTTCGAGAGTAACGATTTCATCCAGTTCTGTTTTCATTCGTTGTTATGGAATGCGACGTAGCACTGAGACTGAAACTACATGGTTGGCACAGAATAGAGTCTAAAAGGGATCAGACCACCGGTTCAGAATCAACGCATTGTCTGTAAGGAGTATTTGACCATCTGCACAGAGCAACAGTCTTTGGACCAGGTGCGAAGGGCCGTACACCACCTTCAGAGCTTCAGAAAAGCCTCTGTAGTCACCAACATCTGTGAAACACTGAGTTTTTTCCACTATGTTGGTCCACCACTGTTCTAAATTTCTCAAAGCTTTCGTTGGAAGAACACAAGATGAAAGGCTACTTTCTTTTTAGGACAGGACGACTGAAATGCAATGTTCATGTGCAATAATTAAAAATATAAATGTGACAGAATGTCCAATATAGTTGTAATAAAGTCAATAAAATGGGCTCTGCCATCAATACAGGGTTGCTTTAGCATTCTGCTAACGTATTCTGGTTCACACAGTTGGAACCCAGGTGCACTACTATCATGAAGATCATAGAGTTATGCACCTGGGCTTGAACAAAGAGAACCTGAATAAACTAGCAGAAACATACAAAAATTCTGGACCTTTTGTTGCAATCACAGTGTAGACTTCACCATGTGTCAAGTGTATGTGCACATAACAACCGTCCATTTCAAAATAAAATGGTGCAGTCAATCTGTTTACTCAACAAATCTCAATTTGCCAGAAGCACAGTCAACAAAGTAGCAAGTCCATGCAGAAATACATTGTCAAGTCACATTATTATGACCTGAATAACCTCTGTGTGTAGCATGGACAACAGCTAGACAACATTGTAGTGAGTCAATAAGCTGCTGGAAGCTTGGCAAGGGTATCTGGAGCCATAAAGACTACAGTGCATCTGACAGCTGCTGAAGTGTGCGTGGTGGAGGATCCATACAATGAACATGGTGATCGAGGTGGTCAAACAGGTGCTCAATGGGGTTCCAGTGCAGGGAATTTGGAGGCCATTAAAGTACTTGGAAGTCTTCGTCGAGCTCCTTCACCATTCACAGACAATTGTGCCTGTATGACATGTTGTATGCGCTGCTGACATCAAAAGTAGGCAGTGTTCATAATCAGTGTGGTGCAAACTGACCCCAGAGGGCCCACAAGGCTGACAAAGAAATAAAATAAGAAACGTATCTAACTCATGACACTAGTAAAATGCATAGCATTTACATATCTGTTACATCTGGTCAGTTCAGCAGAATAACTATACATTTAGCAATGGGCTTATTCATCTGCTCAGTATACCAGAAATATTATCACATAGGAAAAGATAATCCCATACACCTACACACAGCAAGTGTCACTGAAAACATGAAAAAAGTATGACGTCTCTGGTATGCCACAAAATTGTATACCAAAAAAAAATTGGGGAATAGAAAAAATAAAAGATGGGTATGTACAGTGTATCTGCTGTCGGTCTCCAACATGTTCTATGAATGCAACATTATTTGTCAAATCATAAAGTTTTAGATAATACATTGAATAATTTATTATATAACTTTAATTCTGTGATCTCACAATTATGCATTTTGATGCCTCTGTATAGAAGAGCACTTGTCATATACAAATATCTATCTTGAATATGCATTGGATACCGCATCCTACAATATACATGGACATCAGAGATATACAAAGTTGAATTGTTAAAAAAAACAATGTGTAAATGATCCATGAACATTGGCACAATTCCACAATTCATGTGCGCTTAGTTCATGACTTCATGTCGCGTGTCTTTGGGACAGAATCACATGATAATTGTCATGGTTGTGGTGAGTTATTTGAAACATTACTCCTGCCAACATGGGTTTTTAAAAACATATAAACCTGTGTGAGATGTGTTCATGTATCATATATGGTTTTGTACATGTATGATATTGGAGTGCACTGTAAACAGTTCACTTACAGTATCAGATAGCGATGCTAGGAAATCTAGATCTGAAAAAATGTGATTATATCAGTGTTTCTCAACGCCCCTCCTCAGGGCCCAACAATAGGTCACATTTTAGTCTTATCCTTGCTTAGGCACAAGTGAGCTAATTAGAGGTTCGGTGATGCAGATTGTTCAAGCACAGGTGGTTTATCAGCATCACTGAGCCTCTTATTAGAAATTCATTATCAGAGTTCAATGATAGCTCACATTTGAGGTATATCCCTGCTGTGGAACACAGGTGAACTAAGGACTGGAGTTGGTAAACGTTGTAGTGAACACAGCGCCAATTTCCTCCTCCTCTTTGATATGGGGTTCCCCTCCTATGCGCCACCATGTGGTCAATGATTTGACCATAAGGCAGGAACTGCTGTGGAGATGGAGAAGCAACTCCTGTGGCAGGTGGGTTCCTGTTTAGTTCATAGAGCTGCCCCACCATGGGCTAGGCAAAGTCTCATTACTGGAGGCAGTGTTGTTGCAATTCAAGCATTAGTTGTCTTTGTTGACTCTTGTTAACACTAAACACTAAAGAATAAAATAATACACTTAATAAAACTGTTTGACCATACTCCATTAGCACACATAAGTGAGGGAAGTAAGTAGATCAAGAGGAATCCATTACAATAATACTTAACTATTATTGATACTACTAAAATTGTTGCATAGAAACAAGATTACCGAACGACAATTGACAAACTATAATATACAGTAAAAGTTCAAAGCTGCGGTCTATGGTTCCAAATATTAGGTTATATTGAAATATGCCTTCTATGTCTCACATGTCAAGATACAATGCAACTTTAAAATAGCTCAACAGTTAAAAAAAGTATCAAATGTGCTCTACTAGACTGGACAGTCAGTTAAAGGTATATGCAATTGAGCTGGGTTATTAATGCATCTGATAGAGGAGAATTAGTAGTGTATGAAAAAAATGTTTGCATGAAAAAATACCAAAATAAACATTTAAACCGTTACCCTGAATTTCTTGCATTTGCAAACTGTTTTCTATCAATGTTGACACCCCCTGAAAATCCCAGGCGAAATTAGCATACATAATACATTGTATCTTTTTGGTCTGTGAATTGAGCTGGCAGCTTTCCTTTAGATTTCTTAGATTTATTTAATAGCCAGAACAAGGTCTGTGTCCCTTCATTCACTGATTGTATTATGTACATAACATCCAAGGTGATACTTCCCCCAGCCTCAGTTAATTGCCCCCGTGTTCTCCTCCAGCACCAGTGAGCTGCCCCTGTAACTCCCCTAGCCAGTGGATTGCCCTCCAGCCCCAGTAAATTTCCCTGTGATCTCCAGCAGCCCCAGTGAATTGTATAATCACCTCCCCCAGTCCCAGTGATTTGCCCTCCAGCCCCAGTGAATTGCCCAGTGACCTCCACCAGCCCCAGTGAATTGCCCCATGACCTCCCTCTACCCCAGTTAAATGCTCTCCAACTCCAGTGAATTGCCCCGTGACCTCCCACAGCCCCAGTGAATTGCCGCCATCACCTGCTCCAGCCCCAGTAAATTGCCCTGTGACCTCCCCCGGCCCCAGTAAATTGTCCCATCACCTGCCCCTGTAACCCCCCAGCCTCAGTGAAATGTCCTCCAGCCCCAGTGAATTGCCCCGTGACCTCCCTCAGCCCCAGTTAATTGCCCACATCATCAGACCCAGCCGCAGTGAATTGCCCTCCAGCCCCAGTAAATTGCCCTGGGACCTCCCACAGCCCCAGGAAATTGCCGCCATCACCTGTTCCAGTCCCAGTAAATTGCCCTGTGACATCCCCCAGCCCCAGTGAATTGTCCCATCACCTGCCCCGGTAACCCCCCAGCCTCAGTGAAATGTCCTCCAGCCCCGGTGAATTGCCCCGTGACCTCCCTCAGCCCCAGGGAATTGCGCACATCACCAGACCCAGCCGCAGTAAATTGCCCTCCAGCCCCAGTGAATTGCCCTGTGACCTCCCCCAGCCCCAGGGAATTGCCCCATCACCTGCCCCAACCCCAGTGAATTGCCCTCCAGCACCAGTAAATTGCCCCGTCTCCTCCCCTAGCCCCAATGTATTGCCTCATCCCCTCCCTCAGCCCAAGTGAATTGCCCCATCACCTGCTACAGCCCCAGTGAATTGCCCTGTGACCTTCCCTAGCCCCAATGAATTGCCCCGTGACCTCCCTCAGCCCCAGTGAATTGCCTCATCACCTGCCTCAGCCCCAGTGAATTGCCTTATGACCTACCCCAGCCACAGTGAATTGCCCCATCACCTCCCCCAGCCCCAGTGAATTGCCTGATTATCTGCCCCAACCCCAGTGAATTGCCCTCCTGCCCCAACCCCAGAGAACTGCCCCATCCCTGCCCCCAGCCCCAGGAAATTACCCCAATCACCTGCTTCAGCCCCTTTGAATTGGCCCATGACCTCCCTCAGACCCAGTGAATTGCCTCATCACCTACCCCAGCCCGGTGAATTTCCTTGTAACCTGCCCCAGGGAATTACAATATCCAGTGGAGCAATATCAGTAAGTGCTGCAAGTCTCCTCTCCAGTTCTCCAATTTGAGCTCCTAGAGAGGCAACATGCTCACACATGTCACAGAGGTATGGACCCTGGATCATCTGTTCCAGTAGTGCATACATATGACAGGATGTACACTAAGTGAGATTTTTTACTTAACGAACTGTCTGGTTTAGTACAGCCCATTTGATAGATTTGTAATAGAGATGTCGCGGACAGTTCGCCCGCGGACTATTTGCGGCGATTTTGGCTCTTTCGCGCTCGCAGCGGACGGCGGACACATGCTCTTTTCGGTTCGCCCCCTATTCTTTATCATTGAGGAAACTTTGACCCTGCACCTCACAGTCAGCAGACACATTCCAGCCAATCAGCAGCATACACTCCCTTCCAGAGCCTTCCATCTGAAGGACAACATACATTTTAGAATCATTCTGAAGCTGCATTCATTGTGAGAGGACAGATAGTGTAGCTGCTGGAGATTTAATAGGGAAATAGATAGCCAGGCTGTGTATTTAGCTTCCATTACAGACCTGAAGGACTCATCTGATATCTGCTGCAAGGACAGCAACCCAAAAAGCCCTTTTTAGGGCTAGAACATCATTTATTTTATTTTATATATTTTTTCTTTGTAATCTAATTGCATATGCCTGCCTGCCAGCGTGTGTGTGTGACAGGCTAACACCTAACAGCTTATATTGTGCTTATTTTCACTACTCATACCTGGCGGTGTACCATACATTAAAAACAACCATTTTTTTCCTGTAATCTAATTTCAGTTGCCTGCCTGTGTCAGGCTCACAGCTTATATGGTGCTCAGTGAAATAAAACAACACTTTTTTGACTGTAATAGATTGAATAGCAATTGCCTGCCTACAGGCGTGTGTGTGAAGCCTATTGCATCTACTCTGCCAACTTTTGCCAGTGCACAGTGACACTCATATCTGGTGCAACCTAGTGTACCGTGAAATAAAAGAACCCTTTTTTTACTGTAATCGATTGAATATCAGTTGCCTGCCTACAGGCGTGTGTGTGAGGCCTACAGCGCCTACTCTGCCAACTTTTGCCAGTGCACAGTGTCACTCATATCTGGTGCAACCTAGTGTACAGTGAAATAAAAGAACCCTTTTTTTCTGTAAGCGATTGAATCTCAGTTGCCTGCCTACAGGCGTGTGTGTGAGGCCTACAGCGCCTACTCTGCCAACTTTTGCCAGTGCACAGTGGCAGAGAGAGGAGTCTGAAGAAGAGGAGTCAGAGGAGGAAGGTGGCTTTAAGGAGGTGGAAGACCAAACACAGCAGGCGTCCCAGGGGGCTTGTTGTCACCTTTCGGGGACCCTTGGTGGCTGGGTGGAGGAAGAGACCTTCAATGACATCAGTGAGGACAAGGAACGGGACATGGCTAGCTTGGTATCCAACCTTGTGCAAATGGGGAGTTTGCGGTTGTGCAAATGGACTGTTTGCGGTTGTTTGCGGTGCATTAAACAGGGAGATTGGTCTGTTACTGTGAAGAGGGTGTAACCCTTACACTACCTGATCGATACAACATCATACCTGATGTTTTAAAGCATGTTATTCCAAACAATTTAGGAATGTTAGGTGATTTATGCCCTTTATGGCTTAAAACCAGACTCTGAATCAACTATGTAATTTTCGGTGGGAGTTTTGCCACGGTTCCCCCTTTCGGCATGCCACAGTCCAGGTGTTTGTCCCCTTGAAACAACTTTCACATCACTATTGTGGCCAAAAAGAGTCCCTGTGGGTTTTGAAATTTGCCTGCCCATTGAAGTCTATGGCGGTTCGCCCGGTTCGCCCGTTCGCGAACATTTTGATGAAATTCGCGTCCGCGGTTCGCAAACCGAAAATGTTATGTTCGCGACATCACTAATTTGTAACTGTTGAGCTATTTTAAAGTTGCATGAATTCTACATTGTATCTTAGCATGTGAGACATAGAAGGTGTCTTACCCCCTGCCATGATGATATTTTATTTATCATTTTTTTGTTTTGTTTATTGTTATTGCCTGTATTTTTTCATGTGTTATTTCATTTGAATGAAAAAGGACAATTAATTGAATAAATAGTAAATATATTTATTGTTATAACATGCAACTTATATCTTTAGTCAACTCAGAAACCATACTTTTGTGAAATAGTAACTTTTTTTATTGTAACGTATACATGAATATTTGAAGAAAGTGTAAACTTATTTTGAAACAATTTATAACTTTTTTGCAATATTGAATCCAGAGGAAGGCAAACATTAAAAACCCAATTGAAACTTAGCCAATTGTCTCAAATTGGGGGGGAATTCCTTTCTGTCCCCAGATACTGGCGATCAGCTTAATCCCTGGATCGATACTTTCTCTTTAATTGTACATTAGAAGTCCCAAAGAAATGCAATAATCCCCCTACTGACATCCCCTAAAAACCCCAAATCCATACATTGAACCTGATAACTGTGTAAAATGTTTGTATCTTAGCTAATTGTCTAGTTTGTTGATCTACTATATACTGTGTGTTGTATCTCTCCTCCCCCACTTCCCCCACCTAATTTACTATCTAACATCTGTAGCAAATGGTCTTCTTATCTGCTTATCCCACACTCCGACTTTTTTCTCTCTGTCTCATCACAGCAGTAACTCAGAGCTACATTATCCTCATTCTGGACACAAACATCCCACAGATTTCTCCCCTCCCTCCCTGCCCCACTCCCACCCACCCTTGCATTACCTTAATTTATAGATACTCACATGACTTCCACCTGCTCAATTAACACCACCTGCAAAAAACCTAATTAATAAAGTCTCTTAGATTCGCACCCACCACCGTCATTCTGATTACCCTTATCACACTCTCTTCCTTGCTCCTGAATCTATATCACTACAACTTCTTATCTTAGGACAATAATTTTTACCCCACTATCACACAATCATCCTATCTTTCAGCTGAGCTTACACAACGTCACAATGCTTTCTCACTCTTTCCTCTTTCTTATAACCTACTGCCTTTCTCTCAGACTTTCTTTTGCAGTCTCTCCATATCATGCACCCAACAATATTACCATTTCGCCTTCTTTGCTCTCCTCTCATCTTCTCTGCTCCCATGAGCTCCTCTCCCTCCTCCAGTCACAACATCATCCCCTCCCTAACACTCACAAGCAGAAACAACACTGTAAGTCCCAGTCCCATCTTCTCTCCCTCTCACTACTCCTTCTCCTGGCTGTGGGAGATATATCCCCTAACCCTGGCCCCTCACTCATCTCCACTCGCTGTCAGCCACGCTCTGGTTCATGGCCAGCAAACACCCGTAACACCCAGAATCTGATACCCATCACATGTCACAAACCCTCTACTCTACCTTTCTCCTGCACCCTCTGGAACGCACGGTCTATCTGCAATAATCTCACATTCACTCACGACTTATTCATCTCCAACTCCCTCAATCTACTGGCTCTCACGGAAACCTGGCTCTCATCCTCAGACACTGCAGCGCTCTCTCATGGTGGCTTTCACCTCAGCCACACACCTAGACCTGGGAACAAACAAGGTGGTGGTGTGGGTGTATTGCTTTCCACTCGCTGTACATTTCACCTCTTACCCCCTGTCCCATCCCTCCAATTCTCATCGTTTGAAGTTCAAACAATCCGCCTCTTCTCACCTTTCTCTCTACGTGTTGCTGTGATCTATCGTCCCCCTGGCACTCCCTCTCAATTTCTTGATCACTTTTCTGCCTGGCTCCCGCACTTTCTCTCCTCCAACGTTCCTTCACTGGTACTTGGAGATTTTAACATTCCCATTGACACTCCCACCTCCCCAGCAGCAGCCAAACTGCTTGCACTCACCTCTTCCCTTGGTCTCTCACAACTAACAGATTCTTCTACTCATCATGCTGGACATTCTCTTGACCTTATCTTTACCAATCTCAGCACAGCCTCCAACCCAGTCACCCATCCACTCCCTCTATCAAACCATCACTTACTTACCTTCAACCTCACCTCTTCTTCCTCCCACCACCCCTCTCCTACTCCTGCCACCATCGCGAACAGAAACCTGCTAGCACTTGTCCCTACTCAGCTCTCCATTAATATCCAACCCCTTCTCAGCCCCATCACCTACCTCAACTGCCCTGATACTGCCATCTCACTTTACAACTCTACTCTCTCTTCCATCCTTGATACCCTCGCCCCCATAACCACACGCAGACGCCCTCGCTCTCTTCCTCAACCTTGGCACACAACTCAAACTTGATACATCCAGAAGTGCTCCCGCACCGCTGAACGGCTCTGGAGGAAATCACGCACCTCTGCAGATTTCCTCCACTACACATTTATGTTACGCTCCTACTCCTCTGTCCTCAACCTCGCCAAACAACACTACTTCACTTCACTGATATCAACCCTATCCTCTAACCCAAAGCGTCTGTTCACAACGTTCAAAACTCTCCTCCACCCACCACCTCCTCCCATCCCTTCCTCTCTCACAGCTGAAGACTTTGCCAACCATTTTATTCATAAAATCGAAAAATATACGCAATGAACTCTCATCTCACAGTGGCTCACTCACTCTACCATCTCAACTATCCAACCACACCCACTCTTCTCCCTCCCCCAATCCAACAGCCATTCTGCACTGCTTTGCCCCAGCTACAGAGGATGAAGTCGCTAGCCTGCTATCATCCACTCGCCTCACTACATGTCCCCAGGACCCTATTCCATCTCAGCTCATCCCTCCCCTCTCTACCACACTAATCCCAGCTCTCACACACATTTTCAACCTTTCCCTAACTACCGGCAAGTTTCCATCTTGTCTAAAACACGCCACAATTACAACCATTCTCAAAAAGTACTCATCTGACTCTGACATTGCTTCTAACTACCGCCCTATCTCTCTACTTCCTCTGGCTTCCAAACTGCTGGAGCGGCTCGTCTATAACCACCTTACCAGCTTTATCTCCTCAAACTCTTTTCTTGACACCTTCCAATCTGGCTTTCGGCCCCAACACTTGACTGAGACAGCTCTCACTAAAGTCACCAGTGACCTGCTTACTGCCAAGTCAAAAGGTCACTTTTCTATTCTCCTTCTTCTAGATCTCTCTGCTGCCTTTGACACTGTTGACCATCCACTTCTACTCCATATCCTCTCTTCCCTCGGTATTCGAGACACTGCTCTCTCGTGGTTCTCATCATACCTACAAAATCGATCATTCAGTATCTCCTTTTCTGACACCTCTTCTTCTAGCTACCCCCTGTCTGTTGGCGTACCCCAAGGATCTGTCCTAGGTCCGCTCCTCTTCTCCATCTACACTTCCTCACTTGGTACCCTAATAAACTCTTTTGGGCTGCAATATCATCTCTACGCAGATGACACCCAAATCTATCTATCAGCACCAGATCTATCCCCCTCTCTTCTAACACATGTCTCCAACTGCCTCTCTAGTATATCCTCTCGGATGTCCATCCACCATCTCAAACTCAACATGTCTAAAACTGAACTCCTAATCTTCCCTCCCTCTCCCACTGTGTCAATTGCTTACATCTCTCTCACTGTCAATAATGACATCATCACCCCCTCCTCCCAAGCCCGTTGTCTTGGGGTTCTACTGGACCCCGCCCTGTCCTTCATCCCTCACATACAATCACTAACTAAATCTTGTCTTCTCCATCTAAAAAACATCTCCAGAATTCGCCACTTTCTTACACAAGTCCCAACTAAAATCCCTCTACACTCTCTCATCATCTCTCGACTGGACTACTGCAACTCGCTTCTTGCTGGCCTACCCACCACCCGACTATCTCCACTTCAATCCATTATGAATGCCTCTGCTAGACTTGTCTTCCGTACACAACGTTCAGTGTCGGCATCACCTCTCTGTCAATCTCTCCACTGGCTTCCCATAGCCTCCAGAATAAAATTTAAAATCCTGACCCTAGCTTTCAAAGCCCTCAACAAGAGCACTCCCCCATACATTTCTGGTCTCATCTTCAAATACTCCCCCACCCGCCCTCTTCGCTCTGCTAATGACCTTCTTCTTTCCACAACTCTTGTCACCTCCTCTCACTCTCGCCTTCAGGACTTTTCTTGTGCTGCCCCTATTCTCTGGAACTCCTTGCCTCGCTCCACCAGATTATCCTCCAGCCTCAAAACATTCAAAACCTCTCTAAAAACACATCTCTTCAAAGAAGCGTATCACCTTCCACCCTAACACACTCTCAAATCTCTCTCCCTCCTTTTCCTCACACAATACCTTTAGGATGTAAGTCTGCGAGTTTCAATACCACAAGGTGTTTTAGGGAAAGCACCATGGACACTGGATTCGAAACTCAAAGATAGGGCCCCCCCCCTTGTTTTACTATGTGTTAATTTGTATGTATCTTTGTTTTGAACGTATCTTATGTACAGCGCTACGGAATATGTTGGCGCGTTATAAATAAACAATAATAAAAATAATAATAATAATAAATACAATGCAAGTGCTAAGTATATTCCATGGTATCCATACAGGTTGTAATATGAATGTTAGACTGTGTGAACCAAATAATGCAGAGAACATTTAGACTGTCTGTGTCTCAACTATGTTTACACAGTGTTGTTTTCATTTCTGAACCTGTTTGTTGTGTTTTGCCAGCCTGTTTGGGAAGCACTGAGTAATGGTTTTAATATTTTTATTAAACTTACATCTTTAAGATACAATATTTACAGTACAAACAGAGTAACATCCTTTAATAACTGCTAAACTTGAAATGTATGGTGGCACATTTAGTTGTTGTGGTGCAAATAGTGTTTCACTTTTCCATTGTTTAATAACTGATGCTCACTTCCAAACGTTAATTTGTAGTGCAAATGGGACATCAAGTTGTCTCTGGTCAAATAGTGATTACTCTAAAAAGAGTTCAATAGACTTTCAAGTTTGTCAATGTTAATTTTACATTTCTTGTTTTTCTTTGTTTTTATTTCTTTTCCTTTTATTGTTTAATTTACAGCACGTCATAATAAACTATATTTTTTGTGAAAACTCTCCCATCATTTAACTACTCACCCTGACTTTTTTTTTTCCACTTTAATTATTTCCGCATTTTTGCAGTGTGAAAATGCCACATAGAGTTGTCCATGGGCAAATACTGGTTCCTCTCAAAAGACTCCAACTGACTTAAACATTTGTCATTGTGATCTTTTAATGGTCATAGCAAATGCCATGATGATGGGAAATTGTCTCCTTTGAAGGAGAAAAGGCATACAACTCTCACTTGGAGCCAAATCAATTCTTGGTATAAAAACTTGTTCAACTTTATGGGTACCATTTAGAATTTCTGCATGTATGAAATGTTGTCTTCAATCCTACACAATTAATCCCATTACAAAGTCCTTTCTTTGGGGTCATATTTGTCAGTAACATGATGATTGCCCCTATTTTTAGCGGTAAAATATGTGATGGCATTCCAGACGGTGTTAATGAATTGATAAATTCAGTGGTAAAGTTGGCCTCACTGTCTTTGTCATCAGCCAGAACAGAATCTGCCCTGTTATAGTTTTTCTGTGTCGAATTTATTAATTTCAAAATGTTATTATTCAGATGCAATGTATCTTTATTTTTGGATGTTAATATTACTTTTTGTTTCTTCATTGTGAATTATTCCATGTTGGAATATAGCTAATATTAGTGAATCTTTACAAATAATTCCCTGTTGTATTTCCACAGTATCTTCAGGTAAATTACTTATGACCTGCGTTTTTCCTTCACCAATCCTAATTAACCAATCATTGAATTAATTTTGTCCCTCTGATCTCATATGTTTTTCTAATTTAAGATGTGTAAATATTTTCCATAGTGGACGTGCCTTTATACATGTTTCCAGAATCTCTGGCCGATTTCCATGGACAACAACAGGTTATGTTTGTCTAAAATCTCCACCTAACCACCTTACCCCAAAAGGCAAATATGTAGCCATGACTTTGCACAACAAACGATCAATACATTGCAGGGCATGGCATGAAATCATTGTTGCTTCACCTATGATAATTAATGTATTTTTTTGTAATTTTTTAGCTTGCAATGATTTTATTTGAATATCTGACACTGATGTTTCCAAAATGGGAACTGGCAGTTTAAATCCACTATGCATAGTTCTCCCACCCTCTAACAATAGTGCGCAATTCCAGTTGTTGCAAAGGCCAGAGCTATTTTACCTTTAGCTTGAATGCAACTCATCAGTAAATTATATAGATAAGTTTTCCTTGAGCCTCCAGGTCTATCAAGATAGAAATAACACTCTTTGAGCATGTCATCATCTATTGTGTTTTGGATGGTGTTAAATACTTCTTACTGCAATGTATTTAAAGTTGCAATTTCTTCCTCAGTTTTTTGTTGTTCCACATCAGCATCACAGTCTTCAAAGTTTATTTCATCAATCATTCCTGGACCTGACAGATTACAATTTGTACAATATAAACCTTGACAAAGAAAGACTTCTTGAATTTCCATTAATGCTTATAATTCAGCTATATAATATGAGCTATGTAACGTTTCAAGAAGTCTTCACACATATTAACTTTAAATGTTTCCCACAAAGCTAATGCATCAGGTACATTACACAATATGCAAATGATTGCAAACTGTTCTCTCATCTGCTTTGGCATTTGATATAGTATGGCTTCTTGTAGACATTGCTCTCCCATTCAGTATCATCTGCAAGGACGTTCGATGTCACGCAGCTGATTGAAAGGTATCATAAACTATGTAATTCACTGTGCGTAAATGTTTCTAACTTTGTGCACCGGGAACATTTAAAAGAAGTAATCTTAAACTGAAACGTTCAATGTCTCTCAGACTAACTGTATAAATTCTTGGAATAATGTTCACTTCTCTTTCTTTGTCACCATTGTCCACTGATGAAAACATAGTGATATGGAATCTCAATGTATAAAATTTGTCTTGCCTCTGTGTCCTGTGAATTTAATTTAAACTATGCAGTAAGTGTTGCTTCTTTATTTTCATTTTGAGCAAAAGCATTTCTTTTATCTCCAGTATTAAAGTAAACTAATTGTCTTTGGGGAAAATCTACAGTTAATCGATAAACAGCATGTGAGCGATCATGCATTTCAAATTTTAGCAGATGCCACATTGCTTCAGGAGCATCTAAATAACATGAAAGTTCATCATGTAAAATAGGATTTTCTTCTTGGTTTTGTGCACCTTGCACAACAGTTGCTGCATCATATCCTTTGTAAATGTATTTGTACACATACTTTATCGATTTGTGGATTATATGGAACCACATATGTATTATCTACAACTTTTCTACAAATTATTGCAGTTTGTCCTTCTGTTTTTTTATACAAATGATATCCATCACAATTAGCATACGTTTGCTCTCTAAATACTTTAGGGAATTCTTTAGTGCATGTTTTATTTTCCATACATGGGGAATGGGGACTAATAACTCCACATGGACCATGAGTCCTGCAATGTGTTACAATTTCATAGAGTTTAGAATATTTTTCTGGATGTGGAAGTTCAGCACTAATCAGTGAATCCACTCTTTCGTCTGTATGTAATTTATCTTTTTCTTGCAGTATAAAAAGTAGCTGTGCATGTGGAAGTCCTCTTTTTTGAAATTCAATGATATAAACAAAAGCCAGACATTTACCAAAAATGTGTACGATGGTTATGTCATGGACTAATACATTGAGTTTTATTTTAAATACTCTTGCCCCTAAATCTGGTCGATATGAAGCACTTTGTCCTTGTTTCAAATGTTCAACTATCTCTGGGCATTGTGGATTAGATGTAAATGTTATTAAAAAAATCTAGTTGCATCCTTACCATTGCATCATTGTATCTTTCTCACATATTGGAAAGAAGATGGCAAAATGATAGCTCTGCCAGCTGGAAGTTCTCTGTTTGTAGCTAATTCAGCTACATAATCCATCAGTCCACAATATTGTTCTACCCTAAGTTTATTTTGTTGAAATTTGATAAAAGTTAGATTATTTGCTTCTACTTGTAGATATGAATCAATGAGCCATTGTTGTGTGAGTTTGCCACCACATAAAATGTGATTAAAGACATCTTGAACAGCAATTTGGGATGCTTTATATTCCATCATGGAAATATTGTTTCTGACACAAAGTTTACTATTCGGATAACTTTGCATTTGTAATTTTGGTTGCCATCCTGGCTCACCATTTGGGAAAAAATTGGATATGTCATGGGATCCAAATTAGTACTTAATATATTTATCTTTATGAAAGGTTGGTCTGGATTTCTTGGCTATATTCTAATATCCCATCAATTGTGGTTCACGCTCATCATTTTGAAACATCATGGCAACCTCATTTGATGTTGGTAAATTATAACGTCTTTGATCACAATGCTGATCTCTTTTAAGAACCATATTAACTCTTGGCATTGGCATGTTATTTATTTGAGCATGGGTCTCTTGTTTTCTTTCTACTTTTTTTTTTGTATTCTTGAGTATATGGGTTGTTCTCCATAATCTTATCAAGCTCTTTAAAAACAGTGGCTAAACATTTTTGATCTTCAGGAAGTATCATACGTTGTTCAACTGCTTCCATTGTATTGAGGACATATAATTGTGCAAATTTCCTTTGCTCTCCTGCTTCTGGGTGTAAGTGTGAAGTGCGGTGATAAATGTGGCCTTGTACTTTAAAACAGTAAGGGCCATGGCCTGGCACATTTTCTGCTAATGTTGTACCCATAGAAGCAAATGAAATGGCACTGTTATAAGACCTGATGCTCTGTTTGAAATTTGCATAATTTGGAAATGTTACATCAGTCATCATACTTTTTAAATATTGTGGAAATGTGTGTCTTTCTGGCGTTCTTATCTTTCCTTTTTGACACCAACTAATACACTCACCATCTCTTGGTCTTTCTTACTCAAAATGGTAAGCCCCACAAAATTGACAAACCACATTCGTTAACCCACAATAATGTGTTTTGACTGTTAAAGCATTAAATAAGAGTCTATCGTCTACCACTATACAAATCCCTAGTACGCCCTCATTTGGAATATGGAGTACAGTTTTGGGCACCACTTCATAAAAAGGACATTTTAGAGCTGGAAAAAGTACAGAGAAGGACATCAAAACTAATAAGGGGAATGGAGGGGCTAAGTTATGAAGGAAGACTAACCAAATTAAACGTATTTTCTCTAAAAAAAAAAGGCATCTAAGAGGGAATATGATTACCCTATATAAATACATCCAGGGTCAGTATAAAGATTTGTCAATGGAGCTTTGTGTGCCAAGAGGTTTTCTATTGACACAAGGACCTCCTTTGAGGTTAGTGGTAAAAATATTTCACCTTTAAGAAAGAAAAGGGTTCTTCACAGTAAGGGTGGTTAATCTGTGGAATTCTCTACCAACTGAGGTGGTGACAGCAGATTCAATAGATAACTTTAAAAAGGGACTGGATTTATTTCTAATCAAAAAGGGCATTCAGGGTTATCCTGGATATTTAGAGAGGGAGAATTGAGCCAGGGAGGAATCCAATAGCTTGTTTTTTTTTTTCTGTTTGCCTTCCTCTGGATCAATTAACAACTAATCCGCATATTGCAGATCAGAGGAGATCTCAAAAGCTTGAACTTGATGGGCTAAAAGTCTTTTTTCAACCTCAATTACTAAGTAACTATGTCATTAAATCATGAGTACATATATTACTACTATTTTCTATATTCACTTGACTCTCATTTTCAATGTTTGACATGTATTATGTGTTTTACTTTTTATTTTCTTTGTAGCTCCTTGACGCTTATTTTGTGCTTTTACAGTCATTGATCTTTTTTTGGCAAGTCTCTGACGGTCTTTTTCTCTTAACCTTCTTAAAGTCTCTGGCGACTGTTCATCTCTCCATCTTTGCTTCTGTTCCCTTTACTTTTTTTTGTGGGGCTTCTTTTTGTTGTTCTGAGTCGGTCTTTTTCTCTTAACCTTCTTAAAGTCTCTGGCGACTGTTCATCTCTCCATCTTTGCTTCTGTTCCCTTTACTTTACATGACATTTGTACAATTTTCTTTTGCTTACCTGCATCTGCATTTTGTTTGCGTGTAATTCACATTTCAGTACATGTGCATTTTTGCAGACAAAGTATTTTATCTTAAAGTATTATCTTAATAATCTGTTGCGCCTATTACGGCTCCTTTCTATTATTTTCAACAATTAATTTATGAATAAACATTTTTATTTTATGTATTATGTTTAATTGTCCTAAATACAAAACCTAAAGAGGTTCATCAATTCATTAATTCATTAGTTCATTAATTCATCAATTAGGTCATTATAAAATGAATGAATGAATTGACACAGCAATGGGAAAATTAGCTCTTAATACTCCACATGAATTCATGAACTTCTCATTTGTGAAATCTATATATTTCTTCAAAAGTTTTATTCAATATACCAGTGATGTAGTGTAGTATTTGCAGGTTAAATGCTTCAGATCGCAAACTGTATCTTTTTCCATGTCAAGTGTTGAGAGACAGCTGCAAATTGTAAGATGAGATAAAAAAGCTGTTTCAATTTTTTTTTATCAATATCCTGCTATATTTTTTCACTTTGAACATTTTCCCCAATTAATAAATTACTAATTATTTTTTATTTTTGTTATTATGTTTAATTCTCATCAATCTTAAAAATATTCATCAATTAATTAATATATATTTATAAATCATGTATTATGTTTAATTTTAATCAAGGCAAAACGTAAAGAGCTAATCATGTATTCATAAATAAGGGCAACATGTAATACAACATTTTATATACCTGTAATCTTCAAATAATTGCAGCTTAAATGCAACAGAGCTCACAGTCTCTGTTCATCCAGGCGCAGTGTTGTCAGAAAGCTGCCAACTGTAATGCTGCAGAGCTCACACTCTCTGTTCATAAAGGTGCAGTGCTCTCAGAGAGCTGCAAACTGTAAAATGACATGAAAAGCATTTAGAATTATTATTTAAAAATATGGGGCATACATGGCAAACTAAGCTAAACATCTATTACAGCAGTCCTTAAATGCCGTCCAGCTAAAATGTCCTAATTAACAAAATGCAATTTCATTTGTATTAATTTATAGAATAAATTAATTAATAAATCAACCTAATATATTTGTTTTTCATATATGCAAAACCTAAAGAGCTAATCATCTATTTGTAAATGCGAGCAGTATAAAATATATACATTTTCTTTTTCCACAAAAAAAAATTGTTAATAACAAGTCAACTTAAAGAGCTAAACATCTATTACAGCAGTCCTTAAATGACGCCCTGCTATTATTTTTATTATTATTAACTTTTATTTGTAACGCGCCAATATATTCTGTAGTGCAATACAGGGGATAAAAACAAGGAAAAATACAGCATTGACAACCTTCCAAAAATGGAGGACCCTGTTTTGAGCTTAGAATCTTTGCAGAAAGTGCTTTTTCCCAAAGCATCCTAGAAGACTGAAAACTTGCGACTTACAATCTAAAGGGAATGGAAGGGGCAGAAATCAGGGAAAGATTAAACAGATAAGGAATACAAAGGGTCAGAAGAGAAGTGAAAGTTACAAAGGTTTTTCATTTAGAGGGAGAGAGAACAGAGGGGAGGGCTCTAGCATTTAATGTGTTGCCTGCCCCTAGTGGTGAGATAATATATGCAATTAGGAAAGTCAGGTTATTCCCATTTTACTATATATTTAATCAGAAATGGGGTGGGAGGGTGAGGGGCAGGAAGGGAGGACAGGACTCCCAGAATTTGGGGTTAAAAAGAAAAACAATAAAAATACGATATGAGGGACCAATAGAACAGGAAGGGAGAGAGAGAGAGAGAGAGAGAGAGAGAGAGAGAGAGAGAGAGAGAGAGAGAGAGGGAGAGAGAGGGAGAGAGAGAGAGAGAGCAGTTAGCAGAAAGGAAATGCCAAGACATGTGGGAAGGAGGAGATCTAGGCAAATTATACAGGCCATAAAAGGGGGAGGAAAGCCAGGCAAGATAAAGTAAACATTTGTAAGAGTTTGAACTAATGTTAGAAATAATTCTATGTCATCAAATAGGGAGGGAGAGAGGAGAGAGAGAGAGAGAGAGAGAGAGAGAGAGAGAGAGAGCAGTTAGTAGAAAGGAAAATGCTAAAATGTCCTAAGTAAAAACATTTTTTTTAATTCGTATTAATTTAGAGAATAAATTAATTAATAAACAAACCTATTATATTTAATTTTTATATATGCCAAACAACAATTTTCCTTTTTCCTTTTTTTTATTTATTAATAGCTAATACATTAATTCATTAATTAATATACTTTACCTATATCTCTGCAGTATTCATCAATCAATATTCTAAAGAGCTAACAATCTTTTTGGTGGATTTTTTGGTGGTCTTTCGTGTTCGGAGGTTCGTCCTTTAAAGTTGTAAAGTATTGCGTGCCTCGCACTGATTCCCGCTGACTCTTGATCCCTGCAATGAGCACCTTCGTCGCTCATTTCAGCCAAGTCCCGTGGGCCTCCACCTCCGCAACTGCATCCCTTGCTTTGCTTTGCAGTTGCGGCCTGCAATGAGTGCCTATGGCGCTCATTGCAGCTAAGACCCACCGACCTCCGCCCCCGCTACTTTGAGAGGGTCTCGCAACGGTATGACAACTCGCAGTACGACAACTAAAAGGTGTGATGTCATAGTGACTATATATATACTAGTGACTTGCCCGTCAAAAATGACGGCAATAACATTTTAAGTCTGGCTATGTTGTTCTCCCCCCTCTATCTATACATCCTCACTTGGTACCCTAATAAAATCATTTGGGTTTCAGCATCATCTATACACAGATGACACTCAAATCTACCTCTCTTGCACCAGATCTATCCCCCTCTCTTCTAGCACAAGTTTCAAACTGCCTCTCAGGCATATCCTACTGGATGTCTGCCGTCAACTCAAACTCAACATGACAAATACTGAGCTCCTAATCTTCCCACCCTCTATTACAGCTTCCATTCCTCATATATCTCTCTCTATCGACAATGTCATCATTACTCATAACCTCAAAGGCCTGTTGTCTTAGAGTTTTATTGGACCCTGCCTGTAACAGAACTGCCTCGGCGCAAACTAGGACGTGTCTATCAACGGAGGTACCCGGTCGGGGTGCCAGTAGATCCGTTACACTGCCCTCTCCATCATTCCTCATATACAATCCTAACTAAATCTTGTCTCTTCCATCTAAAAAACATCTCCAAAATACTACCTTCAACAAGACACAACTAAAATTCTAATTCGCTCTCTCATAAGGAAGCCTCTGCTAGACTTATCTTCCATACTTATTGCTCAGTATGTGCTGCACCTCTCTGTCACTGGCTTCCTGTAATCTCCGGAATAAAATGTAAAACTATGACCCTAAATTACAAAGCCCTCAAAAATACTACCCCACCCGTCCTCTTCGTTCTGCTGACAACATTCTTCTTTCCTCCTCTCTTATCACCTTCTCTCATTCCGGTCTTTAGGAGTATCCTCATGCTTCAAAACCGTCAGAACCTCACTAAAACACATCTGTTTAATGGAGCTTTTCACTTCCAGCCTTTACATGCACAACACATCTTTCACCCTACCCATCATACCCAACACATTAGATTGTAAGTTTGTGAGTTTTCAATCTTATAAGGTACTTCAGCAAAAGTTCCACGTTCCGCTAGATTCTAAATTCAAAGACAGGACTCTCCATTCTTTGCAATGTATTAGTTTTTGTTTTGCCTTGTTCAGCGATACGGAATATGTTGGTGTGTTACAAATAAAGATAATAATAATAATGAGGGGGTACTAGGGAGTGGCAGAAATATTTTTGCTTCCCCTGTTTCTCTACCTTTCTTAATACGTAATAATATTTTACTTACCTTTGCAGATGCTGCTGGGCAAGTTTACGCAAGTACTCCCAAATCCCTATCAATATCTGATACCCCTAGATTTGATCCATTAAGAATATAAATTGCATGGCTATTTTTCCTTCCAAGATGCATAACTTTCCATTTATTGGTGTTAAATCTCGCCATTTAGTTGCCCATTTCTCTAATTTATGCAAATCCATTTAGAGGGTAAGTACATCATTATCTGATGTAATTTCATTGCATAACTGTCAAGTGTCATCAGCAAAAATGGAGACAAAACTTTCCAATCATATTTCTAAGTCGTTAATAAATATGTTAAAAAGAAAAGGACTTAATACTGAACCCTGAGGAACCCCACTTACCACATTAGTCCAATCTGAGTATGTTACATTTACAACACGCCTTTCATTTCTGTCTTTTAGCCAGCTCTCAATACATGAGCATATATTTACTGCAATTCCAGTATCCCTTAATTTGCACAATAGTCTTCCATGTGGCACTGTATTAAAAGCCTTTGCAAAATCCAAAAAGACTACATCCACTGAGTTGCCTTGATCCAAGTTCTTACTAACTTCCTCATAGAAACTAATTGGGTTTGTTTGACATGACCTATCACTCATAAATCCGTGTTGACTCCTACTTATAATCTTGTTTAAACAGACATATTATTGTATATTATCCCTTATTAACTCTTCTAAAAGCTTTCCTACTACAGAAGTGAAGCTAACAGGTCTATAATTTCCTGGATTTGTTCTTGCTCCTTTCTTAAATATAGGTATCACCTCTACTTTTTTCCAGTCATCTAGTAGAGACCCTGAGTTGAGAAGATCTTGAAAAATTAAATATAATGTTTTGGCTATTACAGAACCCAGTTCCTCCAGTACCCTTGAATATCACATGAGGACCTGGGGCTTTATTAACATTTATTGACTCCAACATTTATCTTTTGGATTTCTTCTTGCGTTAACCAATTATTTGGTGATGGTAGTGTAGCCCCATTATGTTGAAGTTTCCCAACCACTGGTACCTCCCTTGTGTATACCGAAGAAGAACCTATTTAGGTCATCTGCCTTTTCCTGGTCACTAATTCAGACAGCCTGTTTCACATTGCAATGTTCCCATAGCTTCCTTTCTAGCCTTCTTTCCATTAATATATTTAAAAAAATATTTTAGGGTTAGTCTTACTCTCCTTTGCAACTATATTTTCATTATCTATATTAGCCAGTCTAATAGATCTTTTCCCAGCCTTGTTGATTTCCTTGTACTCACGTATTTCCTTGTACTCATGTAAAATGTGTTTTTTTATTTTCCTTTTGTTTGTTTTACCCTACATTTTTAGCGGTGTTTTTGCTGATATCCTTTTTCTATTCATGTTGATGCCTTTCTCTACCTTTGAACCAACTCTCTGTTTCTCTCAGTCTAAGGTCATATTGCATGTGATTCTTAATTGCTGTTGCCTACAAACACATGCTGCAGTGTGTGACTGACATCTTAACATTTATGGCCTTGAATTGAAATATCATTTTAGAACAAACTCTTTGTGGTTGATTGACTAGGGACTACAAGTGGTTTAGTGGAGTCATGGTGTTAACCAATATGTATATAAAAATGTATAATGGATATAATGTTAATTCGTTGGTCATAGTAAACACCCTCTACTAAAAGCCTCAGAGACTACTCTACCCATGCACATCACCATGGACTTGGAAATGACTGAGGCTCAGATCATGAACTTCTTATTGCAAGTTCAGAATTAAACTGAAGAAAAGAGGGAAAGTCATCAAACCAAGCCGATACGAAAGAGAGAACATCCCCTGTGAATATGCAGTGGAGGTAATGAATAGAATGAATGCACATCTAGGTTTCCCTGTTCTTACCTTCTTCTAGTCTAACACACACTGCTTATATCAGATACACATTACACAGAGTCATTCTACACACACACACACACAACGATTTATTGTGTTTAAAAATAAAACTTGATACTGACACTCCCAGAGCTGCTTACATCGGCACAGTGAACCTCTCAATTGAAACACTGCATTTGGGTACAGATTTTAACCCTTTACAAACCTTTAAGCCAGCAGAGGTACAATGCAGAGATCTACACAGCAATATCTGCTCCTCATGCTTCCTTGTACAGTGGAATACATATCCCATCAAACTGCCATCATAGACAGATACATTGTATTAGCTGCCTGTGATTGGCCAATATGAATTTTATGCTAATTTTAGCAAGGATGGGGTGGAAAGGGTGTTAACTCTGAAAATGAACCGCTTGCAGAATCAAGATATTTAGCAAACTTTAGTGTAAGTATAATAATGTTTATTTTTGGTACTTTTTCATGCACCAAAAAATGTTTGCATGCACTACTTATTCTCCTCTATCAGGTGCATTCATAATCCATAAAACTTAAATATGCATTTAAGGGACTACAAGTGGTAAATCTCTGTCCAAAGTTCTTCAGGTGTGGCATTGTTCAGAAAACAGCAACAAAGAATATTCCCTAAGAGAAAGAAAGAAAACTAAGAAGGCAAACTGGCTGCCTAATGAGGTTTTGAAAGTAGCCCAGGAAAGAAGGTAATTCAAAGGTAAAGATGATGGGAAAAGATCCAACTGAGTGCAAGATTCCCAAGGATAACTGTCTTTCCCAAAAAAAACAGTGCCAAAGAATGCTAAATGTATCAAGCAAGGTAATACTTAAGATTCTGCAAGCTCAGTTCCAACAATATATGGACTGAGAATTGCCAATTTCCAATGGATAATAGAGAAAACAAGGGTATTAAAACCCCCCCAAAAAAACAGACTATTCTAAAGCCACTTCTCACTTTCTACCTTTTCTCTTCCCTTCTATCCATAAATGGCAAATATCGAAGAAAATCCTATGAGTAGCAGATAGGACTCGCAAGAGGTTAAACATCTGTTTGTAGCACTGTAAAAGAAAAAAAAATCAGTACTGCACTTTGAAAAATGGGGAAAGCGATGCAAGACATTATAATAAATTGCACAACAGTCTCAAGCTCGCAAATCTGCAATGGAAATGTAATTCTTTTATGTTAAATGTCCGTGTTATATCAATCTCGGTAACCAAGGAGTTAATACATATCAGGCAACCCACATGGACTAGAGCAGTATCGTCATTCATTTTTATTATTTTGTGCATTGCCGGATTACGAGTCCGATCACATATCAAACTACTAAACGCTAATTGATTGACATGTAACCTCCATGTTTTACTGATGTCATGATGACGGTCTCATTAACTATTGGCTGTTTCTAAACTGTTATTACGGCCTTGCTTAATTGATCATGATCATGGCCTGAAATTCTATTTCGGGTGCATGGTTTACGGTTTAGGCTAATATAATTGTCGTCCATGGGAGTGTACACACTTACTTGCTAAGTGCATACAGAGCTGTGCGCATGCGAGTAGTGCGTGTGCGTGGCATGTGCAGCTTGCGGCAATAGCTGCAAGCTGGATTGGAAAATGGTAGGGGGGAGGAAGATACGGGGGAGAGGGGGAGGGAGGGGGAGGAAGAGGGAGGGGAGAGGGGGAAGGAAGACACAGGGGAGAGGGGGAGGAAGAGGGGGAGGGAGGAGAGAGGGGGGAGAGACACAGGAGAGAGGGAAGAGACACAGGAGGGGAGAGACACAGGGGAGCGATAGTAAGGGAGAGACACAGGGGTGGGGGACAGACACAGGGGAGGGATTGGGTGGGAAGAGACATAGGGGAGGGAGAAGGGGGAAAGAGACACAGTGGAGGGAGGGGGAAAGAGACACAGGGAGGGATATGGGGGGAAAGAGACACAGGGGAGAGAGACACAGGAGATGGGGTGGGGGGAAGAAATACAGGGAAAGGGGGTGGGGGAAAAAATAATATCCAGTCATTTATGGAGGGCAAACGACTAGTCCAACATGTTTTAGGCATAAAAGACAACTTTTACTCATATATTTAAGCTATAAGTGAATTATTTCATACCTCCCATTTAAACTGATGTCTGATCTCATACGGTGTCCACTTGGTAGTATTGACATATTTTGACCCTGCCTTTTTACATTTTTGCTGTAGCTGGTAGATGGCTCTAATTCTGACCTGTTATAATGTAAGTCCTGGCATGGGATGGGCACTTTTGCTTCATACAGTCACTACCTCAACCACAATCTGAGTTTTACTATTAGATCTGACAAAAGATGATATTAATTTATTTCTTGCTTACAACCTTTCCTTTTTTTTCTTTCTACACTTGGGATTTGTTTGCATTATATTTCCATTTTAACTTGCTCATTGTTTGAACAATCTAGCTATAGTAGAATTGCTTTGTATTGTGCGGTTTTATTCGCTTACACCTGCCTTGATTGGTTTCTTCTAGGTATTTTGCTAAAAAAACATCTGCAAGTATTTTCTCTCATATCCTAACTGGTTATTATGAAATCCTTGTGTGAATATTTGCCTAGATATACTATTTTTTATACTGTGGTCTGACCATACAACCTTTCTTATTTTGGCAAATTATATAATCAAACCTGTATTATAAATACATGCAAAATCAACTTAAAGACAACTATATTGATCTTTTTATTTAATGTGTGTGTGTCTCTCAGTCATGTCCAATTCTCTGTGATCTTATGGACCTCAACAAACCATGCTGATCCACTTTGTTTTTTAGGCAGATATACTGGAGTGGGTTGCCAGTTCCTTCCCCAGTTCTCCATCATACAGTTCCTGGTGTTCTTAGGTGGTCTCCCACCTAAATTTACTTTGGAACTTTATTGTTTCAGACATGAGCAGTTATACTTCTTGCCAACTCTTTTCAGGTACTAACGTTGAATCACTCCAAGCATGTGCAAACCCACTAGGGAATGATTATTGTTCATCCCCACCTTGCTGTTACACAGATTGTTTTCAAACATGACTGGATGCCCCCCTCAGTCACAGTAGGATTTATCTTTAGGGGGTTTCCTTTCTTGATGCATCTCATGATTGAGTGAAATAACCATACATATTTGAAAAGAATTAACAGATGTGAGTAACGCTAACACCATCGGGTGCATGGCCTAAAAGCAGGCATTAATAGCAGCCGGCAGCCATTATGCACTTCAGACAGAGAGAGACAACTGCACAGAAAGAGACAGACAGCAAAGTTAATGAGGGGGGGGGGGGGGAGAGGTACAGAGACACAGAAAGGTACACAGTGAGAGCGCACACAGAGAGAGTGCACACAGATAGTGAGAGCACACACAGAGAGCAAGAGAGAGTGCGCACAGACAGAGAGGGGAGAGAGAGTGCACAGACAGAGAGTGCAGAGACAGAGATAACTCACAGAGAGAGAGACAGAGAGGGAGAGGTACAGAGAGAGAGAGTGAACACAGTGAGAGCAGAGAAAGAGAGAGTGTACAGACAGAGGTCAGAGAGAGACAGAGAAAGTGCAGAGAGAGACAGCCACAGAGAGAGAGAGAGAGAGAGAGACAGCACCATGTGCGAGAGACACAGGATAGAAAGAGAGACAGGAGAGCAAGAGAGACACACAGGACAGAGAGATGGAGACACGAGGCAGAGAGAGAGACACACAGGTCAGAAAGAGAGACAGGACAGAGAGAGAGCACACAGAGAGTACAGGGAGAAAGAGAGAGACAGCGCCGGGGGCGAGAGAGACACAAAGGACAGAGAGGGAGACACAAAACAGAGAGCGAGAGAAACACGGAACAGAGAGAGAAAGGACAGAGATAACATTCTATGATACCGTGATGGGCAAGTTACTAGTTTATTATAATTACTTTTTTCCGTGAGAAATGAATAATTTAAATTTTAAACAAGTTCACATTACAAAGACAAAGACAAATTTTAGATTAAGATTTAGTTAAGAAACTCTTTAGGCAAAACATTTTGTTTTCTATAAATATTTTAACTATATTTAATTTGATCCTCCTAAATATCATTTATGGGTTCCCTGTTGGTCCAGTGGTTAGAATTCGATGCTTTCACCATTGCGACCTGGGTTCGATTCCAGTCAGTGATCCAAGCGGTCACACCACCCTGAAGCCATGCAGGGTTGGGCCTGGTCAGTACTTGGATGGGAGACCACCTAGGAATACCAGGAGCTGTATGCTGTAACCCACTGGAGAAGGAACTGGCAACCCCTCTAGTATCTCTGCCATGAATACCAAGTGGGTCAGCATGACCATGGTGCGTTACAGTCCACGAGGTCATGGAGAGTCGGAAACGGCTCAATTACGCATATATATATATATATATATATATATATATATATATATATATATATAAATTATCTTATGAAATTTAAAATTCACTTCCTTGTAATAGAGCCACAACGTTACAGTTTCTCAGGTTCTGAGACCTTCCCCTATCTTCTTCTGTAGGCTGCCATCATGCTCATCTGTGACTTGCAACAATGTATTTTGTGAGCTAACGACACTCCCAGAGGAGCTTGCTGTCTACCAGTGTCATGCTGTTAGACAGCAAGTAACTAGCGACATGCTGTGTGTTCGAAGCTGCAACAAAACTGCATGGACAGAACAATCATAACCATTACATGTAAGCAATATAACACATCTCTTGTATTAAATGTAAATGGGGAGCTGGTAAATGTGAAAATTCTGTATGTTCGAATCTGCAAAAAACATTAAACTAACAGCATGTCATTGACTGTATGTCACTGGTTGTATGACACTGGTCACTGGTATTCAAGATGGCTGCCTATAGAAGAAAATAGAGGGAGAAAGGGGGGTTCCAAAAGAGAAGCTGTTTCTCTGTTGGTCTCTTACAAGTAACTGAGTGTAAATGTTATATGATTACATTAAGGAAGATTAGATTAATTTAAAAAAAAAATGCTAAAATGTTTATATATAACAAAACAAATGTCAGAGTTCCTGTAAATAACATAAAACAAACTTTTTGTGAAAGTGATACCAAAAATAATTTGTATTTTATTATTCAATTTGTTCCCACAACAAATACAAATCAAACACAGTGCTTTGATTTTATAACTTCTGAACGCCAGCCCATACTATTGTTTATCAAATGTCCTGGTAGGAAATGAGCCAAGGGACTTCCCTCGCTAGCTTCTCTGTGGTTTCTATAACGCCAATTTTCATTAAGTTAACGCAAAAATCAAGAATACATACAAAAATAATTGCAACTGCTATAAAATGTATTTAGAAGTTTAGAAGTGAGTTTTAATAAAGAAGAAATCACATCCAGTTGAAAAAAATTGTAATATTTATGATATTTAACAATGTGATTTAATTTGCATTGTTAAATGTCACTGTTACAATTATTTTTTCAAGTGGGCATGTTCTACTTCTTCATTATCCTCCACCTGTTAATCTTAATTGCTGTAGAGTAATGCCACCAGAACTTATTAGTTCACTATGTGTACCATTGTGATGGTATTACACAATTAAGGAGCCTGCAATGGCTATTTATGACTGGATCAATGTGCACGAGGCTGTGGTCAGCTGCTCCACTCCATCTTTTATCTCTTTTTTATTTTTATTCTTCTTTAATGTTAACTTATTATGTACTCTGCTTAGTTGCTCCTCCCTCTCTATTATTCCTCTCTCTTTTGATTTCTCCTCTACCTCAGTTCGTCTTGATCTTCACCTCCATTTTTCATTTTGTCACCCTTGTGTGTCTGCAATGAATAAAACTTGCAACGGACAGCTAGCTCAAGTAGGAACCTGTGGTTGGTTGCATGTAGCCTCTCTCAAATGTGCTCATCTCTAACTTACTGCCAGCTAGATCTAGTAGGAGCCGGGGGTTGCATGTGGCCTCTCTCACATTTGCTTCTCTCTTACTGCCTGCTAGCTCAAGTAGGAGTCGGTGATTGCACTTGGCCTCTCTCACATGTGCTCCTCTCTTACTGCCAGCTAGCTCTAGTAGGAGCTGGTGGTTGGTTGCATGTGGCCTCTCTAACTAACTGCCAGCGAGCTATAGTAGGAGCTGGTGATTGCATGTGGCTTCTCTTACTGCCAGCTAGATCTAGTAGGAGCCAGGTGTTGCATGTGGCCTCTCATACATGTGCTCCTCTCTTACTGCCAGCTAAATCTAGTAGGAGCCAGGTGTTGCTAGATCTAGTAGGAGCCAGGTGTTGCATGTGGCCTCTCTCACATGTGCTGCTCTCTTATTGCCAGCTAGCTCTAGTAGAAGTCGGTGATTGCATTGGCCTTTCTCACATGCTCCTCTCTTACTGCCAGCTAGCTCTAGTACGAACCAGTGATTGCATGTGGCCTCTCACACATGTGCTCCTAACTTACTGCCAAGCGAGCTGTAGTAAGAGCTGGTGGTTGCATGTGGCTTCTCTTACTGCCAGCTTGCTCTAATAGGAACCGGTGATTGCATGGGCCTCTCTCACATGTGCACCTCTTTTACTGCCAGCTAGCTCTAATAGGAGCCAATGGTTGGTTGCATGTGGCCTCTCACACATGTGCTCCTAACTTACTGCCAGCGAGCTGTAATAAGAGCTGGTGGTTGCACGTGGCTTCTCTTACTGCCAGCTTGCTCTAGTAGGAACTGGTGATTTGCATGGGCCTCTCTAACATGTGCACCTCTCTTACTGCCAGCTAGCTCTAATAGGAGTCAGTGGTTGAATGTGGCCTCTCTCGCACATTTTCCTTTCTATCTCCTCCATAATTTGCACTACTCACTGTACATGGTCTCTCCCAGCCTGCCCATCTAGCTGATGTGCTAAAGAAATGCAGGAAAATAATGATTTTAATGCATTTATTTAATGATTCTAATGCTAACTATAAGCTACTACCCTACTTTCCGGGTAATGTATGCCCTAAACACTCTGCATTCTCTGCTTCCCTCGCACCTCAGTCACTCCCACCCTCCCTCTTCGGTAAAAATGTGAAAATATTTCTGTGTAAGTCTTTAAGAGAATAATTATATGTGAAATCATTCAGCCATGTCCATGACAAAAAATAAATTACAAGTATTTTATTTTTCACATGTTTTTATTAAAAAGAAAAGTCAAATAAGCAATAGTGAAACCAAATTTATATTCTGGCTGTAGAGGTGTCAACAGCCCAGCCCAAAACATAAAAAATGCATTTTTATTATTAAATCAGAAATCCACATTTTTTCTTTCTCATAAATAAATTCATTGTCAACAATTTAGAATAAGGTGAAATTATGGCTGAAAAAAATAGAATAACTCCGTAGCTCACGGAGAGAATTTATCATCTCCTCGCTGTAAAAATAAAAGAAAAAAAAACACAAAAATTTGGCAGTATATTTTTTTACACATCCTATGTATAACTAAAAAATGTGCTACAATTAATATAAAATGCTTTTACTATAAAGTAAGCTACTTGTATTTCTATACACAAAAGAAAAAATCTTAAGGATGTCTTCAGCACAGTCCTAAAACCACATGATAAAACTACTTACAACTATTCAACAAATTATATTTTTTGTTATTTTTTTCTTAATCATATTTTTTTCACATTGTATTTTTATTTTTTTTGTATATTTGCACAATTTTTATTTAGGTATCTCCCACATAAGAACTATTGTTTGTCTTTTTTTTTTTGGTGGGGGAGGGGGTATTTCAAATATACAATATTAACAAACCTCTTTACATATTTTATGTACAAGGATGAGTTCTACTGAAATGGTTCTTCTTGCAGAGTAGTGCTCCACCCTCGTACACTGTTCATTTTGACCTGTCCATGGCCAATATAGTGGCTAGAAGAGGTGTCGGTTTTGTTCATTAGAAATAACGGGGGATTGGCTCCTAATCTTGCCAAGTACGCTTTCCCAAACGAAACCAGATTCTCGGGGGTTTGAGGAGAACCAAGTGCATAAGTCTGTGTGTCTTGGTGTCCGTGGCGTGCTTGGGCTTTCTATAGATGTCCAGTGCTGTAGACTTTCTAAAATGTCCATTCTTTCAGCCTTCATTAGCAAATAAGCTTGTGGTTCTAGGTGAGGTAGAGAGACTTGTCTCCTTGCAGACTACTGTGGGCAAAGAAGAACATTTTTTTATGTTATGGACTTGCAACTCTAGATACATAGAAAAGTAGGCAAAGTACATGTATAAAACAATTTTTATTGGACATTGAGTTCTATCTGCTTTATAAGTTCAGATATTACTCATTGCTTGGCCTTTCTTCCAAGATTATATATATATATATATATATATATATATATATATATATATATATTGAGTTGTATATCTTGTTGACTACCTCTAATTAAATTATATCTGGTCTTCTTTGAGAGGCAAATTTCACCCAATCTTGAATTTATTTCATATTAATGATCATTATTCGAGAAGATTATAAAACTTGCCCAGTGTGCTAGTTACTCCTCCCTATTTGGGGAGAGCAGAAGCAGCCATTTTAATCTCATTGTGCGTCACTGACCTCTCTGATCTGATTAGGTGAAAATTTCAAGAGTCAGCTCAAGAGCCAATCAAACTGAATCCTAATCTTTGTGAGCTACATTCATGTTGTATAGCATTCCATATCGTCTAAAGTACATAAGACTTCTAGCAACAAAAGACAAGTACTAAAACATGTACACATACATTTGAACTTCTATAAGTGAGCACATTCATGTAAGAACAACTTGTATTTAAGTGAAAATTCTCTTTTAGTGTATACAATTTTCTCTGAGTGAAATAACCATACCAATAAACTCAGTAGGCGATTTCCTTGTGACAAGATTAAATCTCTGTAACCACGGGTAATCAGGGGAAATGCTTTTCAAATCTGTATGATTCTTAACAGACAACTATAAACTTGCAAGTCCTTGAACTTTACTCACCTGCAATGGTTGATCCCACACTCTCTGTTGGGATATTCATTGTCCCACTCCGTATTGCCGGGGGGATTGGAGGAGGCGGGTGATCGAGGGCCAACATTGCTCGCGAATTCAGATGGGAGATGGGAAAATTCCTGCACAAAAGAGGAGAGTCAGAATGATATAAGTGAGGGGATACTTATTGGTGAGAGATAGAGAGAAACGGAGAGAGGAAGAGAGGACAATCTGATAAAGACAATGACTACAATGAAATGGGATTGATAGTATTGCAAGAATTATAAGAAAAGGACCAGAGGGAGGACAAGTAAGATGGAAAAGTGATAATGCATGGAGAATGAGATAGGAAAATGTATGAGAAGTAAGGGAGGGTGAGGGACACAGTCAGAGTCTAGGATGAGAGAGTCAAGGGAAATAGAAATTGAGGAATTTAGCATATTAAAACAACACACCCACCTGTTGGCCTGTGGGAGATGAGTTCATGGGTGACTGCATTGCCATGGAGGGTGGCAAAATAGAGGACTGTGAAACTTGCTGCATGTTGAGGGACTGGTTGAGGAGAGAGCTGGGAGGGTGACGCATATGTTGATGGAGTGGAGGGCTAATCTGGAAGGGAGGTGGGGAAGAGGCACTGATGTTGGGCAGCATGGATTTGGTGTTAAGGCTCCGGGACAGGCCAGGATGAGGGTGCCCACGATAGCTCTGCAGGTCAGCTGGAGACAAGAAGGAGGCAAGCCCTGGATATGGGGAGGAGGGCTGCGGAGGCAGGTTGTACATGGATTGCTTCGGGAGAATCATTTTGGAGGGTTGGTTGGGCTGGGAGTTCTTTGTCTCTCCTTGGTCACTGTAGCTCTGATGGAAAAAGAACAAATGTATGATAATATCACTGTTACTCTTTCTATTATTGTCAATCTCAAGAGAATGGATACTAAGAATTCCAGGAATTCCAGTCCTGATAAAATTGCTGGCTTGCCACATTTTAATAAAAATATCTGAATCCTTCTGTGCATTCAAGACTCCCCACGTGCACTTGCACATGTGCTTTAGAGTGTGCACGTGCGCATTTCATGACATCATCACGTTAACGCGCGTGATGTCACAACATGAACGTGCACTATGGCAGTAATGGCTTCCTCCTCTACTCAGAAGATATTTAAAAATGGTACGTTTGCAGTTTCTACTTCTTGGCAACCTTAGCCTTTGACAAAGCCAATATATGGTGAAACTGGAGTGTAATATCCGTCAGGTTGCTTATTATTATGACTACCATGTTACCTTTATAGTGATTTAGCAAGATATATTCTGCCCAATTGGGCTTTACTGGAAGGGGTTTGTATTTACACCCTTAAATATGGTTAGTTATTCTAAGGCCCCAAGCGTGGTATAGTAAGGCTAAAACGTCTTTGTTTTAAGCTGTATGTATGTGTTTTGTTTTTTTAATTGCCACTATCCGTTGGTATTCTGGGATTAGGCACACTCTTTTTTTGCTCTGCCCAGCACTTTATGAATTCATTACAGGAATTTTAACCAGCTTGTGGGACACCCCATAGCCCTTCAGATAGGAGGTCCCTGAAATGGGCCATAGAGCTGTACGCAGGGCTGGATCTACCTTTTTGAGTCCCTAGGCAGTGAAGTGGAGGAGCTCCTGTGAGTGAGCATGCAAGGTAAGCACGGACCCATTGTTGCCTTTTCTGTGCATTTAAGTTCCTTTTCCTCTTGTAATTATCTTGTTCTAGGTGGTTACCCGCTAGTAGCCAGTGTATGAACTGCAGCATTTTTCTTTTAAAGCCAGGAACCATTTTTTTTTAAAGTGGCGCCCCTCACAGGGAAGCGCCCTTAGGAGGCTGACCAGTTGGCCTATACCTGTACTATATGTTTCCTGTCTTATGCTCTGATGCAGTTACTGACATCCATAGAACTGCTGTTGTATATATAACTTTCTAGTGATGGTCTAAATTGTTGTTGTGGCATAGTAAAGTAAGTGCTTACTGTAAGTGGTAATTCTTACCAAGTGTATTAAGTCAGTCTAATATCCTATGGATGTACTCTGGGATTACACATACTTTCCCCTTTTTTTGCTTTTCCTAGCATTTTATGAGCTTACTACAGGGATTTCAGCCAGCTTGTTGGGCACACCATAGCCTTTCAGATAGGAGGTCCCTGAAATGGGACATAGGGCTGAACGATATGTTTTCTGTCTCATGCTTTGATGCAGCTACTGACATCTATAGGACTGCTGTTATGTATATAGCTTTCTAGTGATGTTCTAAACTGTAGTTGTGGCATATTAAAGTGGTACCCAGTGTATTAAGTCAGTCCAATTGATACTAGGATTTTGTGTCTTATTGACGCGTAGTTGTTATTTTAATAATTGTAAATAAAGTTCCAATTTTAACTTGATCAAAAAATTGTAATAGCCACTTTCGAATAGCTGCACTTGAAAATAGGCAATGTTTATTACTTTTATATGCATTTATGCTGCTGTGTAATCTACCATTTTAGTTTCCAGTGGCCTACTTCATGAGGTTGGAGGAGACTTGAAGTCTGTATCTGCATAATGTGAATATGCCAGATACATCTACCAGTGCATTCATTAGATCTAATAGAATTTTCATTAGTTTACCAGGAAACACCATATTGAGGCAGAAGTTACAAGAAGCAGGCTCTGTAAATAAAATGGAAGCTTGCCGTAAAGAAGAATTGCATAATATATATATCTATGTATAAACATAAAAAATGTAAAACATTTTGCACATAGTAACTTAATATTTTATGCAATGGTACAAATTGTATGTACACAATCTCTTGCCTCAAAATTGTATGTTAAGTATTTTCAAGGCTTTGGGTGTAGTAATAGGTCTAATAACCCCAAGATCAAATTATCACAGCATTCGCAGAGAAAGGAAATCTTCTGCTGCCTATTCTCATATGTGAGAGTTACAACACAGAAATTATCATAAGTACTTGATCAATCACTGCCTAATGACCCAAGGCAATGTTATACTGAGATTTTAATGTTGTTATAACATTGAGTGGACGCTAATCTGTGGGATTTCTAAGGCAGAAATGGAAGGTATAATAATGATCATTGTGCATTAGCTGGTGGTAATATACAGAGCCATTGCAGGAGATATAAGGGGTAATAGTTGTATGGGATAAATCAGAAGTGCTCTAGGGAGCAATAAGATGAGGTATAGGGATAGCTGGAGTAACAAAGGCATAATGGGATGGGTTATAGTGATTATTATTTATGTCAAAAGCCAACATTTTCCGTATCGCTATTTAATTGGTACAGAAAAGGGTTATATAATAGGTTATATAGAGGTTATATAGAGGCTAAGAATGTAGATGATGTTCTTCTTGTGATGTGATATGACATTGAATAGTAGTAATAGGGAAGTCTTATAAGAAGCCAGTAAGAGTTGTTGTATGTAATATGGAGCAGCCTGACAAATTATATGCAATGGCTATATCAGAGTATGTATAGGGGATAGGTTTATGGCACAGTAAGAGGAATTATGGAGTAATAGGAAGAGGTTATACGGATTACTCTATCTCTTGTTTAAAGAATGACACTGAATAGTATATTAGTGATACTGTCTGCCTCCCTATGAATTTAATATTATTTATTAGAGTCTCTCCCTTGGGACAGACATGAATAAAATCATGGAGTCTGTTACCTTGGAAACCAGGCTGGCTCTGTAGGCCGCGAGGGCCTTTAGATATTCCTTCTTGGCTGCCTCGGTCTTCCTCTTATAAGCCTGTAACGAATAACACACCATATTAAACAGGAGGGATGGAATAGTGCTTAAAACCTGCTGTCAAGCTCCTACGTTAATGCTAAGAAGTTTCTACATATAAGGATAAGCATGTCTAGTCTATACTACAATAAACAGAGTATAAGAGACCATAGAGATCTTTTGACCAGTAATGAAGAATATATTCATATACATCTTTTGCTAATAACATTAATACATTTATCACATGCAAATATATTAAAGGAATATATCTAAACATGCCATACAGAGGTAGTCAATAGGCAGGTCTAGGTCCTAGTCAGGAACTTGGGCCACTTTTTCCCATACCCACTGTCTCATTAAAATATACTATTTATCTCTAAGTAAACTACTAAATGGAACAAATTATATGTATAGTTATATTTTCTCAGTGTCTCGTGCACTATGTAATATTCCTTCCTGTGCTCTCTGAAATTCAATTATTTTAAAATATTTTCTAATACCTATAAAATACATATGGATTCTGGGCCTCAACATCATTCCCACAAACACAATTGGACCTTGGTGGATTTGTGAAAGAAAAAAAATGACTAACCCTGACATTTAGTGTAGGATATGACTCTCTATGCATAATTCTGCATTGTATCACCCTAATATCACATTTGTGGAGACTGCATATAAAACTAGAATTACAATTACATTTGACTTTCAGTAAAGTTAATGTGTTCCTATATATATGGTAAAGGAACTGATATGTATAAATTATACATTTTTAGAAAATTAGTATTCTACCTATCTATCTACATATTTATTCACTTGTTGTTGATTAGTTGTGTCCCATTCTCCATGACCCTATGGACCACAGCACCCAAGGTACATCAGTCAGCCTGAGCTCCCTCAACCTCATATTCATTGTTTCAATGACCTCATCTATCCATCCCCACCTCTGCCGCTCTCTTTTTCAGGTGCCTTCAATCTTTCCCAGCATCAGTCTTCTCTAGGTAATCCTGACTTCTCATTATATGTCCAAAATATTTGAGCCTTAGCCTCACAATCAAATGTTCCAGTGAAATTGCTTCATTTTCTGTAGTATTGATTGATTGGATCTTCCTTTAGTTCAAGGAAGTACAAGCAGCTTTCACCAGCACTACAATTCAAAGATGTCAAATCAGCAGTACAGCCTCATTTATGGTACAGCTCTCACATCTGTTTATTACTACTGGGTATACCATAGTTCAAGCTATGCAGACCTTTCTTGATAATGTAATATCTTTACTGTTTAATGACTTGCCAAAGCATTTCCCCCCAGAAGCAAAAATATTTTAATGTCATGGCTGCAGTCACCATTTGCAGAAATCTTGGAGTCCAGGAAAATAAAATCTGTCACTGCCTCCACTTCTTCCCCATCTATTTGCTAGGAACTAAGCTTTTGCACTCTCCTTTCACCATTATCAATAGTGCCTTTAGTTCCTTCTCACTTTCAGTCAATAGAGTAGTATCATCCGCACATCTGAGGTTGTTCATATTACTCCCAGCAATATTGATTCCTGTTTTGGATATGTCCAGCCTGGCCTTATGCATGATGTATTTCACACATTAATTGAATATATATATATATATATATATATATATATATATATATACATATATATATAGTGAATATATACAACCATGTTGCACTCCCTTTTTGATCTTGAACCATTTGGTTCTTCCATGTTTGGTTCTGACCCTGGCTTATTGGTCCACACACAGGTTCCTCAAGATGTTGATGAAATAACTTGATACCTCCTTCTCTTTAAGAACTTGCCATATTTTTATTATCCACACAGTCAAAAACTATGATGAAGAGGTAAATGTTTTTCTTGAACTCTTTTGCTTTCTCTATTATCCAGTGGACATTAGCAACGTGATCTCTTCTGCCTGTGCTTCTGCGAACAACTGGCTTGCAAATTTGGTAGTTCTTTGTCCATATATTGTTGGAGTCGAGCTTGCAGGATCTTGAGCATTAACTTTTTTTTAATCTTGTTTTAGATGTTCAAATGTGAACACAAATGTACTATATATATATATATATATATATATATATATATATATATATATATATATATATTTATGTATGTATATATATATATATATATATATATATAATGCTAATTCATTCAATCAATCTGGTAAAAAGTCTACTTGCCACAAATGTGTTAATTTTATGGCAAGCAAATAAGAGAGAGAGAATATGTATGTGTGCATCTCATGTAACATGTCTATTCTGTTCATGTGTAAAGCCATCATGAACAGAGAAATCTTCTGTAGTAGTTACAGTATTTCTAAGAGGTGAGACCTCTTAGAGAGAGAGAGAAAATTCATAGATAAGTGTTAAGAATGATTTCCATGAATAGATAGAGTGGATGAAAATATAGATGTACATGACTTTTTTTCTAATGGATATATATATATACATGATTAGATAGCCAGTTCTGCTAAGTCTGCACAACCATTATGCTGTAATCAGCAGCAAAGAAAATCCTCAACAGGGTAGCATTATGGTCTCATGCTTAGTGCTAGATAGGAAAATAACAGAATCAGGGGTCAAGTGCATCTTATCTGCCTCCTTTCTGTATTTCCATTATTTGTCTCTGTATATCATGCAGTTCAGAAACACAAAACAGCAGGTAATGCACATATTTGTATGTGTTCACCTTGAAGACATTACAAGCTTGAACCTTCTAAATTGTTGCCCTCAACAAAATACATATAATAGAACTGGTAATGGCAAGCACTGTCCTTGATAATGATCTAATATTTTCCTAGTTAGGTAGAATATGGTAGCAGAGACCACTTGACCCATCTAAGGCTTGTGTTGTATTTAAGATTGCCATTATTCAATTCCTAATATGGTTACATTGCTTTACTGTTCAATTGCTACCACCTCTGGTCTGAGTTCATTCCATATAACCATTACTATACTACTACATCGCCTGACCTCACTAGATTTCAGTTTGTCATTGTAGAGTATTTTTTTCCCCTAAGAATGTGCTTTTTTAATGTCCTCAATAAATAAATACATATATATATATACATAATATATATATATACCGGTATATATATATATATATATATATATATATATATATATATATATAGTGCTCTCTCTTTCCGAGTTTTCTGGTGGCTGAAGACCTTTTCATAATTATCAATAGAGATAACTGACAAGCCATTGCTACCAAAACTATTGTTTCCCTAAATAAGGCTACCAGATACAAAATGGCATCTAGGCTCTAACAGCCAACATAAACTAAATAAACCCCAAATATAGTAAAATCTTAGTGTCAAAGGAACAGTCTAGATGATCCTATAAATTAACATAGTATTGGAATGGTGTTCTAAAACCATTGAAAACTGGTTATTAAAGGTATATGGTGTTTCTAACTTTTTCTAATCTAACATATCTTGCTTTTATCAGAAACATACACTGCATTGAGTCAGTCTATACACATACAAATTTACTTTATTAAAATAAAAAAATTGTTTTGACGCCCCCAGAGGTGCCTACATCGGCACCTGGTACCTACCAATAGAAACACTGGGTACATTTTTAACCCTATGCCAACCTTCCAGCAATTTCTAGCACAATGCAGAGATCCAGAGCAGCTCCATCATTCAAGGGAGAGGTGTGTGATGGGAAAGATACTACACATCCCATGATGCTTTGCTGAACAGACTGGCTTCCCAGACATTGCAACAATGTTATTGCTGCCTGTGATTGGCCAAAACGAATTATGAATTTTATGATAAATTAGCTTGGATTTTCAGTGGCATTTGTTCTCAAACTGCCAGAAAACTGAAGAAATTTGCAAACATCAGGGTAAGTTTATTAATGTTAATTTTGGCATTTTTTATGCAAAAAAAATATTTGAATACACTACTGATTAGTAAACTTCTATGTACCTTTTGATAACATTGGCTATGCCCTCTCTATATGGTAAATATGACCACACATAACTATATATAAATAGCGTACAATACAGAATAAATAATCAACATGTGCCCATGACTTACAAAAGCAACCTCTGGAAGGGACAGGTACAGTCCATTTTTTATGTATTCTGTTTATTACAGTATTTACAAATGTATATCTTAAACTACCCCCACTTTGTAAAGCAGGAGCTCTGTGCTATCCCAAGCCTGGGGGTGTTGTTCGATGACAAATGCCACAGTCCATTGTGAGCTGACAGGATATGAACAGCTTGACTTCCGAAGCAATCTATATGTAAAAGTCATCTGCTACCAGGGAAAAGCCAGAGACAATATTCATAGTGCTAGTAATTACAGGGTGGCTATGTTATCCTGGGAGGAAAGTGAAACGGCAACACTGTGGTATATATTACCTGTAACTGTTTACTTGCCTGGCTTTAGAAATTATCACTATGTCTGTGTCCCATGCAGAGTACACTTGTGCTTCATGCTTTCCACTCACAGGGCCTCATTCAAATGCAATTTGGCCAATTGAATAGGGCTCTATATAAGCACATAGCATATTTTTTTTAAGAAGTTTTTAGTTAGTGCTTTTGGATAGAAGTTCACTAACTAAAAACTTCTGTAAAAAATATGCTCTGTGCTTTTATAGAGCCCTATTCAATTGACCAAATCACATTTGCATGAGGCCCATAGTGCCTATCTCATAACACACTTCTTTCTATGCTCAAGGGTTTTGTGACTTTCCATGAATCTTCTACCCTTACTGTAAAGTAGTACTTCCTTTCATTGCTCCATTCAGTGCATCAGGTTATAGAAGTATGCTTCTTTTGTAAACTTTGATGAAGCTCTAATGTACATAAATGTTCAGTCAGTAAACTCACTCTCCCTTCTTCCATTGTTTGGCCTTATGTGTCATTTTATTCCAGGTGTAATATCCAAATATATCTACCCAGAACTATTTGTAAGCAAAGTAAGAACAATTATATATATAAAAGAGAGATGGACACCCACCTGCTTCTGTTCTTCACCCAAACTGTCCCACATGGATGCCACAATTTTGGACACATCTCCAAATGTGGCATTGGGATTTTGCCCTTTGATGGCTGCTTGGGTGTCGCGAAAAAATAGGGCATATGCAGATACGGGTTTCTGGGGCTCATTGGGGTCTTTCTTCTTCTTTTTCTTCTGATTTTTTGGTTTCTTACCAAGGTCAGTTGAAGGTCGTTTCTCACCAGCGACCTGCAGAAGAAAATCAGTGCTTGTTATCTAAGTTATTAACTGCAGTCTAAATAACACTATGGAAAGTCTAGAATTGCAATGCTAAAATCTAACAAATATATTCTCTTTGTGAATTTCAGATTTCATACAGCTAAAGTGATTTTTAAAAACTGCAAAAAGGAACTGTTTTTATACACCATGCAATAGGATCAGAATCAACCAACACACTAAATGTGAACAGGACCCCCTCTGTTATACATTAAACAGTTTCGGAAAAATATCCATTTAAACAGTGTATTTTCTAGAACGATGTAATATACAACTAATTAATTAATCACAGTAATAGAGTGGGTATAAACACAGCTCTTGTATTACCGTAGTTATAAATGATCAAAAAGCATACAACTGCAGTAGTTCAGAGCAAGGTACATTTGGGTTAAACAATGTACTTTATATTGGAAAAGTTTCTTTAAAGTCTCAATATATCCCATCTTCAGTCCATATGGTCACCAGCATTCTATGCAAGAAAACATATAGAGCATACAGATTATCCAAAAATTACCACCTGCATTATCCTTTACTCATATTACTTGTACATGGTCCAATAAAATCCCCCATACTTCTCAAGGACACAGCAAAGGTTCACCATATAGTATAATGTAAAACTTTGGTCAATAACTACTTTATAAATGTTATTAAAGTCAATTTTCTTACAGTAACCTAACACTTAAATGTGACATTTGAGGGGTCAGCCATTATGTTCCACCCACAGAGATAATGAGATATTAGTACCAATAATTACTGATTACACATGTTTTTTTTTCTTTCAGCAGCAGACAATGAACCCAATGCCTCATAATGACATCATAATCTTGAATGATCTTGGGAGAACCGGCTATCAGTGTAATCCAGGCAGCCAAAGGGAGAGTAGGAAAGGGGTGGTACCGGGAAGTGCAGGGAAGGTTTCCTCCTACTAGACACCAGGGATAAGGTAACTACATTATCATGTATGATTGTAAATATCTAAAAAAATGTTCTTAAATATATATGTAGAGCAAAAGAGATTGTCTCTCTTTCTCTCTCTCTCTCTCTCTCTCTCTCTCTATGGCCCTCATTCAATTGCAATTTTGCCAATTGAATAGCGCTCTAAATAAGCACATATTTTTTTAAAGAAGTTTTTAGTTAGTAAACATCTATCCAAAAGCAAGGTTTTCACTAACTAAAAACATCTTTTAAAAAAATATGCTATGTGCTTATTTAGAGCCCTATTCAATTGGCCAAATCGCAATTGAATGAGGCCCTATATATATATATATATATATATATATATATATATATTATATATATATATATAAAATAAATAGGACATTTGTCAAAAATACGTAAAAAAAAGTATTTCCTGAGCAGAATTCCGTGAAATACAGTTATTGCACTGCATTCTGGGAACCTGGGCAGGGACATGCAAATGTGCTCACAAAGGCTTTGCTCTTGTAATCCAATACCATTATAAACATGGCTTCTTTTAAGCATATGCCTGCTGTATTGCACAGCTTTAAGCAAAGATCAGGATGGATATATACACACAAATACATACACACAGATAAACCACTGATGTCTAATATTTATACAATTCTCCTTTGCACTTGCCTTCATAATGTGCAAAATGTTTTACAATTTGTAAAACATTTAATTTTCAAATATTGCATTCAATTTTAATGATAACAGACATTTTGTATTTGTTCCTATAAGGACTAGACAAGTCGGAGGAATGAAATAAACTGCAGATTCAGATTAGATCTCTATTGATTTGTATTGAAATGTACATATTTGACAATATCCAGATTAAATCCTCCATGACACAAGAAGAGTTAGCTAAATATATGATTTGTGTGTCTTACATAGCTGCTAATGTTGTTAGTTTGTTACATACATCACAAACATGTGACATTTTTGCCAAACTACAGTGGTCCTGGTCCTTAAATAATCACAACCATCATAAAATTGTAAGCTAACACACTACAGAATTCCCCAGATACATTAGGGAATATTACGATAACTGAATTCCAGCGGGATAAATCTTCTTGTAGAGTGAGTCTGTTTTTACTTGATGATAATATCACTTTAACAATAGAGGAAAAGTATAAATAGTCCAGTCCATGAGAGACAGGAACAGAAGGCGGTGGTATGTTTATTACACATTTTTTAATTAGATAAACTATTGTCCTCCCACGCTGCACACAATAAACATTATTAATGCTGGCTAAATAACCAAATAGTTTTTTTTCCCAAGTAAAGAGCAACAACATATTTAGTTAATTGTATTTGAGTCGGGGTCTTTTTTTCTTGTAGTCGTAGTATTTGGACAGCGTTTCATATCATTTTACGCAACACTACTAATTAAAATGACTCTGTCAGCCCAAAATCAAGTTGTTGTTTTTTTTTTTTTTCAATTAATCTTAAAAAGCATGAAAACTGTCTGTACATTGTATTAGCCATTTGTATCCCTAAATTAACTATTCCTGAAATATTCCTAAGAAATGAGAAGTGCCTCAACACAAATTAGCTGCTTACATGTGCGGATTTGTTTCTTAGTCTGCTTGCCTACCGCTGTGGTGGTCAAAACAATGTCCTTAATGTTATCATGCAGTTAGACCCTGTTTATACTAAGCACTCTGGGTTGCAAACTAGAATACAGAGTTGCAAATTAGCATACAGCAACTGCACAAATATTGCTGGATATCTCAGGAATGGTTTACTGTAGAGCAACATGGCTAGCAAATTGTATAGACAGTTATATGGTTCAATTTACAGACCTCATTTCATGCTCCAAGATAAATATACCCAAATAGTGGTATAGTTTTGAGACCAGTGTAGTTCATTGGAAAAAGTGTTTAATATATTACAAAAGATGTTTTTTTTTTTGCAAACATTTTTTTAATTAATTTTAAAAAATCACTACTAAAGATGCACAGAAGAAGATAAAAAAAACATTAGGGAGGAATTTACCAAACACTTTCTGAGATGAGAAGAGCCTATAACACATTGTAAATCAGCAGATATTATGAGATGCACTTGAGGTAGGTTGTTCTTTAACCCTTCAAATGCTGTAAAACACAGTAAGTGTAAGCGAATACTACATATTACTATTAATTATAATATGACTTGAAACAAAGAAACTTATCTGCTAGATTCCAATATTAACCACAGCAATACCTACCTTATAGTGGGATTCAGGCTCCTCCTCCTGGGTGGAGCTAGAGGGAGAGGGTGTGGCTGACTTGCTGCCTGGTGGAGAGGGCGATCCATGGGTCACTGCGCTCCTCATGCCCATCTGCGAGATCAATTGTGATTGGCTGAGGGCACTCATGTGACTGGGCAGCATACTGGACCGGTTAATGAGAGAAACTTGGTGGTTTGGATCATACGATGACCCTTCTGAGTGCACCAGCTCTTGGATCTGAGGAGGGAGAAACATGTAAAGAACAAGTGCAATAAAACCCTATTTCCAATACCCAGCAAGTCATATGCTTTTAAAGAGCAAATTCCACCTAAATGTACAGTTAGTTGCTCGTATATGAAACATTACAGTATAAGGTGAGCATGTATAGGCAGCGGGTAAACTGCATACTTCAAATATAATTAAACGTTTAGCATTCAAGGTAGGAAGGGCTTCCCATTTCACCCACTTGAGAAAAGAATGCAATGGAGGCCCCAACACCTGCTGAAGTTATTGATTGAAAGCATACTCTAAATCAGATATTTGAAACAATATTAAAGATATATATATAAGTTTCCTGGGTTTCCAATGATTGGTAAGAAAAAAGGCAGTGATTATCAGAAAAATATGTTTTATATAGATAATTTAAGGAACTCCAGCGTTTAATATAAATGTATCCGCTATCCTCTGCTTTCTCCTGATTGGCCAAAACAAATTATGAATTTTATGCTAATATTAGCAGGGATTTTCAGGGTTGTCCAGTAACAAAAGCTGCAGCTTGCAACCTGAAAAGATTTAGCAAACATCAGGGTGGGTTTGTAAATGTTTATTTTGGTATTTTTCATACAAAAACATGTTTTCAAATACTACTGATTATACTCTATCAGATGCATTTATAATCCAGGAAACGTAGATATGCTTTTAAGGGACACTTATTCCTAAATCAGGCATACTCCAAACTAATAAAAAATGTACCGGTATTGTTTTAGTGAAAATTTAAGTTTGTGGGCAAACTTCAGGAGGGAGAAGACCTCAATTCCTTAGAATTAAAACAAATAAAAGTAATGGGATAACTGCTGAGTGGTTTGCAGGATGCATGGAGCCTCGTAATGCAAGAATGCAATTACATGCCAGCTTTTGAAGTACTAGTTACAGACACAGTGGTTTTGCCATACACTTAGATCCCATCTTCAACCCTTTTCAAGCAGAGTAAGTTAAAAATTTGCATATTAAGTTACACATTAGCATAATAATGTAGCACAAACAATGCTGAACATCTCATAAATGATTTACTATAGAAAAAAGGGTCATCTACAATGTATAACCAGTTTTCGTGCTCTCTAAGACACAATAAACATGTTGTTAGGGTGACAGTGTCCCTTTTAGTACTAATCCTATTGTTCATATAACTTCTCCCATTTCCTACATATTATGTCTCCCTATAAACTCTTCTTGTTGCTCCAAATATCAACACTTATAAGACTCCTATTCTTATTCATAATCCATTCCCTTTATTATTGCATATAAATGGTAGTTTACTTAACTGAACTCACCATAGCAGCTCAGAAGCAGCGCTCATTACATTCCAGAACCCAGCCTTTAATTATCAATTAACTGCTCATTAGCAGCCTGATTTAACAACAAAGTGCTGTGATTTGAGGGTAAGCACATACAATCTGGCAATCTGATTAATGTGGGTATCAGAGATTGGAGCCTTCTTCATAATGACTGTGTTGAAATGTACTGAGCTAGTATATACTACTCTGCAATAAACCTATCCATACCTTTCAACTGTCCTTTTTTGTAGGGCCATTTCCTCTTTTCAAGGGGAATTGCTTCTCTCTCCCAACAAAAATGTTCCAATTTTGAAGCAAAATCACACATTTAAATTGACTCTTTAGGTATTTTGTTTTTGTTGAATATAAATATTTTAGATGGCTTAATTGTGTCCTCCTTAATGTATTTGTCATTTAAAATGTGACATATTCTCACCTTCTGAAATCTCCCTATTTCTTCTGATTGTCTTTAATGTAGGCTGCCTTGTTTCACACCTGTGACTTAAGGCCCCGCCCACAAGGGAAGGTCTGCATAACACCAATGTATTATGCTATTCAGACAGCATGTCACTGGTAGTGTAAAGTCCCTCCCCTGTGGGCATGCCCTTAAGTCAAAGCTGTGGAACTAGGTAGTTTACATGAGAGTGAATAGGAAGAAACTGGGATTCCAGAATGTGAGAATCTGTTAGCTATTTCTTATAAGTGAAATGATTCATATACTCCATATAATTACATTTGAGGAGGATATAAATTATAAAATATATATATATAGTAGATTAATAATACATTTGTGCCCACATTTGACCATCTAAAATAAGATAAAAAACATATTTCCTGCTCAGAATTCCAAGAAACACAGTTATTGCACTGCATTCTGGGAACCTGGGTAGGGATAGGCAAATGTGCCCACAAAGGATTCACTCTTTAATCCAAAACCATTTTAAACATGGCTCATTTTAGGCATAATCCTGCTGTATTACACAGCTTTAAGAAAAGCCCAGGCTTATATACAAGCCAGGAAATCTACCCATTTTCAGCTGTCTCGTGGTTACTGCCTCTCATCAGCATGGGGCCAGTTCCTAGCTTGTGTAGTAGATTTTCTGGGGAGGTAGTTTACCCAACAATCATTTCATTTATGGAGGGCAAACAACAATAGAAACCCTCTACTGCACAGTAGTACAGTAAATAAATAGTACATTTATGCTTTGGATGTCTAAAATAAGTTAAATATATATAAATACTGTGTAGCAAAGTTTAGGAGCCACATTTTCTTTAATGACATTCATGACTTCCAAAGTTATCCAATGGGACCCCTGATTTTACTTTATGTAAATATAGAATCCAATTGACCACATGAATTTAGATAGGTGTCAATCTAGAGAAGAGAGAAGTTAGAGTAAAATGACATGGAGCCCGGACTAGGTCATGTAATGTTTCAGTACCCACTACTGTAGTGAGGGATATAGTGTTTGCAGCTTAATAGAAAGGTATAAATACCATTAAATGCAAGTAATCGCGGTTCACGGCTTGTTGTCTTCTGGCGCTGTAGTCAGCCTGGTCATGCTGAATGGGGTGCTGTGGTCTAGAATTCTGGTGATGTTCCCTCTGAAGGCAAGGGAAAGAGAACGCTCCAGGGTAAGTAAAGTATCAAATACTCTAAGTAGAAAATAATTTGAAGCATATAATGCAAATTAAACTAAAGAATTAAGGCTAAGAATGTTGTTTTCTCTAGATAAAAAGATCAAAAGAATATTAGAATTCACGTTTTCTATAGCTTGGTAAGGACCAATGGACTTAATTTTTTGGCCTGTTCACTGGTTAGCTTTTTAAGCAATCAACTCTACTCCTATACTATGGTAACACAAGTAAGGATTAACTTTATGGCTATGACTCAGGATTTTGCTGACATTAAGTTGTTCCCACCCTAATTTAAAAAAAATTCTCATGTGAGGTCATTGAGTATCCTCTAAGTATTACAAATCACATAATACTACTTTCATTTTAAAGCACCACTACCAATATACTTATACATTTGCATATCAAACTGTAACAAAGTAAAAAAAAAAAATGGGATACTTAAACAATAAATTATTTACAGTGTTCATACAATATCCATTATAAGACAGAAAACATAGTAAGTAATGATAAGTAAGTCCCACAGCAGAGGTTGAAAAGGGGCAGTTTTTTGTATGTTTGTCTTCAAATGGTAGATTAGAAGACAATCAGTAGCTACTTACTCAGTGGTAGCAAGACCATTTCATTTCTACATAGAATCATACCCTACCTTTGTGTGGTTAAAGAGCTTATATTATGGTTTTAATTAATGTTGTCTACCCCAAGAAGGTTGCAATAATGTAGTTTGGTAAAAGAGAGAACATTTTTTTTATTTCTTTATATCATGCATACAGTATATATATAAGATGTTAAAAACTTGCAGTATCTGGATAGTTACATGGTTATACATCTCTATTATCTTTCTGTTCTTTGTGATTAAGGAATGCTAGGTGGTGCCAGTGAGTACTTGTTGTAGATTCTCTGCATTGTCCATTCTCATGTATGTGTACGCTTATAGTTTTATGTTTATGTTTTCTCTTGTGGCTAAATTAGGGTTTTGCATAACTTTTATTGTTCCGGGTAACGTTTGGCTTCCAAAGATTTCTACATCTTAAAGTGCCTTATTTTATTAATTTTGTGGTATCGGTGACCATCTAGCTTTAGATGCTGTTATATTTCCATTTGCCATTGCAGTATAAAGTTAAATTCTTTATGCTTTGCTAACTTTCCTTAATAGCCATTATTTAAACACAGTCGCCCAAAGAACCTTCCCAGCCTATAAGCTGCTGTGTCATTGCGATGCTTGCGCAGGCAACTTGAGCTGTCTCTTTCTACAAAGTAATAGCTTCTCAAACACAGGTGCCCAGCTGCTATTGTTAAACCAGCAAGCATTTAATTGAAACAAACGACCATAATAATAGTACATTATCTCGGCAGGCTCAAAGCCATAACAGTTTTAATTATTGAGTTAAGAGTCAAACTAATTTATCCATTAAAATAACAGAAACAGCTTTGGTTATTCTGATCAGCTTATTAGGAATATCAGGGGAGCATGGGCTCAGGCTGTCAGAGGCACAGAAATTTCTTGTATTTTTGTGGATTGTCTGCTTATTAGCATAGGTTATTTGGGGCATGAGAGAATGAGATTTTGAGTCAATGCTGGACATTTGCTGACTACAATAAATGAGCAAAAAAATAATGAGTGCATGAATTATACAACAAGTAATGAGTATCTATGAGAAAACATCCCATAACGCTACTTAGAACATCCCAAGACCTCCATGAGGCAAATCCCGTAACTCCACGAGGACCAGCTAATAACTCCACTGGAAAAATCCTCTGAGAACTCCTCAGAAAACATCTTGTAATTCCACGAGAACACCACGTGCCATTGATGACAGAGGTGAACTTCGGCTACTAACTCGCCATCCAAATGAACCAAGGGGCTACCAGAAGTGTGTCTAAAATGATAGTACAGCCAACCTTGTTGCGTATGGGGCTCTGAAGCAAATGACTGATCACTGCACCCACGCCTCCAATTTGCACGACAGTACTGAAGTTGGACCTCTTCTGATTGGCAAAGGGTTGCCTTATCTAATGAGTCATCTTTTCTGCTCCATCGACTGGACGGACGTTGGCGTGTCAAGCGCGAAACAGCCAAGAAAAACACTCTGCAACCATTGTTGGAAGAATGCAAGCTGGTGGCGGCAGCGTTATGGTCGGGAATGTTTTCTTGGCATTGTCTGGGTCCACTCATACCTCTGGAAAGCACTCTCAATCCATTGGGTTATCTATACATCCTTGCAGAGCAAGTACACCCATATATGTTGACTGTCTTCCCTGGAGCAGATGGTATCTTCCAGGGGTCAATGCAACATGTCATACGTCCAGAATTGTCCAGGAGTGGTTGGAAGAGCACGATGAAGACTTCTAGGTACTTCCCTGGCCTCCAAATTCCCCAGACTTGTAGCCCATCCAGCACCTGTGGGACCACCTCTATGGCCATGTTTGCCACATGGATCCTCCACCACGCACTCTTCAGCAGCTGTTGGATGCACTGAAGTCTGCATGGCTCCAGATACCCTTGTCAAACTTCCAGCATCTTATTGACTCACTACCACGCAGACTAACTGCTGTACTTGCTGCACAAGTCATTAATTCTGGTCATAATAGTGTGACTGGACCGTGTACATGATCAAGAAATGTACTGGGAAAACAGGCAACTTGAGCTGTCTCTTTCTACAAAGTAATAGCTTCTCAAACGCAGGTGCCCAGCTGCTATTGTTAAACCAGCAAGCATTTAATTGAAACATACGCCCAAGCAAAAGTTAGCCTGAGCAAACTACTGTAGATAGAACTGGCTTCTTATCTGACACCAACTCTAAGTCTCTATGTTTCTACGGGCACGAATAAGAAGTTATGCAAAGTGGTTATATAAAGCTGTAGGTGAAGTTATATGCTACGAGAGGAATTAAAATAGACTTTTGTATCAATTGAAGCTTTCCATGGAAATAATGCATTCAATAATAGGAATAGGTATAAATAGAATTTAAATATAAATTAATATAGGAGGGTACATATAAAATAACTCAAGTGCTGGTAGTTTTGCTTCTTATACGTTCTACACAGGACACAGCATGATGTAGATATATTGATGTTAATGTTAAATGTTGCAGACTTCATCTGTTGCCTAATGCAATGCTGCACTTTGCAGCCCTTGCTAACTATGGCCCGCTCACTCCCATATTTTCTCTTTATTTGTCTCTCTCCTTTGCAGGTTTGTCACAGTTGTCTTGTGGTTAGTGTGTCAAACCTGCACTATGCAAGAAATAAGGCCAAAAATATAATGCTGATGTTACCACAGGAAAGGAAATGGAACATGTTGTCAATACCGCAGCATTATGATCAAATTATTTTGATGGTGTCAGTTTGAGCAGGGATACTGTCATCACTAAATAATAAGTGTGTTAAATCTTTTATACACATAATTGCAAAGCATTATAAATCTTTTAAGAACAGTCAGTATGACATTTGTCTGTTACCTCAAAGCAATGAGTAGGAAGCTATAAGATAACATTTAAATAATATTAAAACACAGATGAAACTTATCACAGAAAAGCTAAATAAAAATAGAAGGTGAGCTGACCAAACAAATGCATACAACACAGATGAAGGTATATATTATGTTGTACAGTGATCTTTTGGATAGCAAAATGACACAGTCCCTGCAGATCCACAATCATTGGCACTATAATTAAAATGGAACCTTTCCTGTTTTATGCTAGCACACGTGCACGCACTACGCGCGCACAGCACTGGAAGCCTCCTGCTGTTGGGTGCGCTGGTGTCCCGCGTCCCAATGTACACCGTAAGCCCCTAACCCCCAACACCCCTTGCCGGGCCTAACCCTAACCCCCTGCAGCAGTTAGCCGGCCTAACCGTAAACCTAACCTCCTAACACTAAGTCCCTAACCCCTACACTCCTTGCCGGCTCTAACCCTAATCCCCTACACCCCTTGCCAGCCCTAACCCTAATCCTAACCCCCTAAAGCACTTCTCGGCCCTAACCCTAAACCTAACCCCCTAACCCTAAGCCCCTACACCCCTTCGCGGCCCTAACCCTAACCTCCTAAACCTCTTAGCCTAACCCTAACCCCCTTAAACTAAGTCCCTAAGCCCCTAAACCACTTCCCAACCATAATGCATGCACATAACAGGTGCAAGTGTGCTAGCATAAAACAGGAAAGCACCTTAAAATTTATTTAGACTGTTATACATTGCATCCATATCATATTTAATTTTTTTTATATTATTTTAAATATTTCATATTAGATCAGTCAGTGCTTGGGATAACTTAAATATTAGTTCAATACGTCATAGAATCTGTCACCATATTCCTAAAGTGCACATGGCATCATAAACACATTAAAACCAATCACAACACAATTTTCCTCATATTTGAAAAAACATTTTGGGGGGAAATCTGCATTTTTGAGGACTGTTTATTTGTACAGTAAGCCATGTTGAATTTGTTACATCACTTCTTAAGGCGTAGATTTGTAGTTATCAGTGGAGGGAAAAGGGAACAGTCCATAGCCTTTGCCTGATGAGCGGATAACCTTGAAATTGACCCCACACATTTGCCCCTCCTTAGGCCCAGAAGTAGGACTTTGCATGGAAGGATGCAACCATAGCTCTCCATAAATGTTAACACCCCTCTCACACACAGCTTCCACTAGGCATTATGGATCCCTCCAGGGTCTTGCAGAGATATCAGAATTTTTTTTTTTCTAATTAAAAACAAAAGACAGAGCTTTTTTTCCCTGCTTCATTTATATATATATATATATATATATATATATATATATATATATATATATATATATATATATATAATCTACAAATTTGTTTCCCCATCATGCAGTGAGCATTTACATTTTGCCAACTCGTCTTACATGATGGTCTTTTTTACCTTCATGTTAACAGATACTACTTGTTTATATCTTCTACAAATACTGCCTGCTTGGTGCCATTACTTGGTACAGATAAGCTTTTAGCCTTGGACACTTCCCCCCCACATGCTCTGCAGGAGGCTTTTACAAGTAAATGTGTAAGCCCTGGTCTGTCTGTTCCTCCCCCATCGTGTCTTGAAAAATATTAATTTGATTGCATGTTAATCATCATAGGCAATTACTCTTCCCTGAAGGCAGCAATTTTCCTATCAGGAAAGTACCTACCTTGTAGACTTACTAGAGTTCATTTAAACCTATTGAGAACACTGGCACTTTTCCTATTTCACTCACACAGGGGTTTCACACTACCAGTGTCATGCTGTTAGAAGCATTAAAACAAAAACAGTATAACACTGATAGTGTAAAATCCCACCCATATGGGAGTTTTGTTAGCATAATACATTGCTTAAAGTTTCAGGTGAGCGAGATGGAAGCCTACTGGAGAGAACACAGGGAGAAAGGGGGATGTTCCAGAAACGGTTACTCTGTGGGACCCTTATAAGTGAGTGAGTGTGAATGTTATAAGAAAATTACATTGGGGTGGATGAAAAGAATTAAATAAACCTAGTTAAAACATGTTATATTTACAAAGTGCTGTGTCTAAAAAGTCCTTTTAAGTGGCTAATAAAAAGTGGTACTGTGGATGCAAAAATTAACAAAACAAGGCACTCTCCATGCGGTTTATGACAGCTTAGGGAGAAAAAAATCCTTTTCTTAATGGAAGATACTTGTCTTAAGACGGGAACAATCAGTGTTCTTGTGAAGAAAGATTTCAGCCTAATTACCTGACTTCGTAAACCACTACAAATTTGGCAGCCTTGCAAACACATGCAAAGCGATGTTTTAATTACCCTATTAATATATACACGCTGCTTTGTACAGCCAACCTCTCCACTGGCGTTAGACAAATGCCTTATTTAATGAATTGACGGTTGCTAGAAAGAAGTCAGCAATTCTGTTACCAGCATTTATTTTATGTGCACCTGCCGAAAACCTGCATCTGATTCCATGTTATCTATTCTCGGATAACAAGCTTTTTGTTTGTGGGCAAAGCAATGGAAAGATGCAGGGTCCTAATGCTATCCAGAATATAAGCTGATGTATATGTAACTGTATAGTTTTTACACTCTCATTCACATGAATCAAAAGCTCAGTGGTAGAACATGGAAGGGCAGTGCAATGAGGCCATGGGTGAAAACCAGGTGCTTAGTTGTTATTTCATTTACAGGACAAAATAAATGTACACAGAACTGATATAAAGGGTTGATACAACTATGGGCTCTGTAATGTATGGACCATTATCCATTCATTCTTCTGCTAGACAACTTCAGAGTATCATTGTATCCTCTACTTCCAAACCATTGCAGAACATCACTTCTCCCCTGAAGAGCTGCCACTGAGTAATGTGCCAATTTTTCTGGCACATTGATAAAACCTTAAACAAAGCATTGCTCCATATTATCGCTGATGAGATACACATAGAGGGATCTGCTTACCGGAATATACAATTGCTTTGTCTTTCCAAAGGATTTACTGGATCCAACTCCATGCATCTCACTAGCTGGTCGCATCAAAGAATCTTATTGGCTGTGTGACGAAGTTACTGTTATTATTACCTACTAGCGAATTGCCCGTCAAAAAATGACGGCAATGAAATTTTAAGTGAGCTAAGGGTGTTTGGTGTATATAATGTGGCTGATGTAGCGTCGTTCGTTTCCTATGTTGTGGAAGTTTTCCGTAATATTCGTTTTTCTATGTCGTGCATGTTTTTCGGAATATCCGTAGCTGTTTGGTGGGCTTTTTCGGAATTTCCGTAGCTGTTTGGTGGTGTTTTGCGTGTTTATGGTAGTGTTTTGCGTGTTTAGGGACCTTTAGCCTCGTTTTCGTTTGGTTCAGCGGCCATTTTTTCCCTCGCTTAGGTGATTTTCGGGTCTCTAAACTACGAAAATTGTGCTTAAATGGAGGTGTAACTTCACTTGCAGAGGTCCTGGGTGCCCCCCCTTGCTGTGAGTAACCTTTTTATGTGTTTGTATTTGTTGTGTTTGTAATGTTGTTGGGATTGCGCGGGTTGCGTCCTCGTTGGTATTTTTCGGCATATACGTAGGTGTTTGGTGGTGTTTTGCGTCTTTAGACTGCTGTAGCCTCGTTTTCGTTTTTTTCGGCGGCCATTTTTTCTCTCGCTTAGAGAATGTTTTAGTGTCTAAACTCTTTTAATTTGAGTTAAATTGAGGTGTAACTTTAGTTTTTGAAGTCCTGGATGCTCCCTCTTCCTGTAAGTAAGCTTTTTATGTATTTGTTGTGTGTATTTGTTGTATTTTTCATGTTTTGATGTGCGTGTGTTGCGGCCGTTTTTTGCGAGGTCGTAATGGTTCGTTACGTGTCTCATATTTTGTTTGCTTTACGACGTAAATTTTGCGAGGGCGCTCCTTGCCAGCAACTGCGACCCTCACTTTGCTACGCGAGCCTACAAGCGTGAGCAACGGCTCGTATGCTCACAACTATATATGTGATGCTTATGCTTTAGGAAGGGTAAAAAAATGCCTTTAAAGAAGTCACATCCTGTTCAGTTTAAAAAAAGCTATATAAAGATAGTCGTTTAGGTGAGTTTCATGTAGCTTTAAAGGAAAACAGGACTCAAATTATTAACTTTAATGGCTGAAACTCTTGACTCACACAATTTTGTTGTTTCAAGCCTGCAGTGAAATACCTCTTCCCATACCCCTGGCAATTAAACACATTTAGATAAAGTGAGAAGGTAGACAAACTTTATTTTAAAAGCCATAAAATGGTGGAAGTGTATAGAAATAACATGTAGAAAATAATAGGTGCAGCAAGGTTTGTGGAGCCCTGTATATAGATAGAAAATGGATGGATAGCTAAATAAATAGATATTGCAAATAGTAACAGCTATAGCCTCTTATGTAGGTATTTGTAGAAAAGGCAGAAATTGTAGAATACATATATAGGAGATAGGTATAAATTGGTACAGATAAATAGATATTGTACACAGAATGAAAATTATATGACACATGGACTCAGAAGTGACCAAGCAGAGAATCTACCCCCAAAGGATCACTGTAATATTCCTACAATTGGGATTATTTTGTTTATTTAACAACTGAGAAATAAAATCATTATTTGAGAAAAAATATAATGTAGCTTTTTAAAAAATTACAACCAGACTATAGTGGATCCTACATCAGCAGTTATGAATCTCCCCCATCCTCTATCTTGTGCCAAGGGCAAGGGAGAAGATTAGCCCATGAAGCTGTACTGATAAGGGTCTTTATCTGTCTTTTTTTCTACAGTTGCCACTGCAGACAAACACAGACCAACATTTAAGGACAGTTTCCACCTGCCGGACATGTGACAATAAAGGGTAAAGTCCAAATGTAAGCTAAATTTATTTCCTTAAAATACTGATTTTGTTGCTATACAGTTACTAAGTACACACATGAAACCCTGCTGTATGACCACTATAACATGTTAAGGGATTGTCTGAGGCCTATGGAAATGATTCCTAAAGGGATGATATGGGCCATTCATATATATTAGCAATTAAACTCAGATAAAGAAGAGAAAAAGATAAAATGGGGAAGAAAGTGGGATCATAAATGATAAATTGGATCAGGGTTTTAGCACACATCCCAAAATGTCAGTGTAAGAAACATATATTCATGAAAAATGATGCACTATTAGGTTACCACCATAATGTGTTTTAGAGACATACATGTGCACAATGCTCCATATATATATATATGTAGAAATGACACTTCAGGTCTCCATCTTTCTTTTAGGTTTTAACAGAAAACAATAGGAGGAACCAAAGAAAGTAGGACATGGTAGGGCTGGAAATTAAAAGTGGGAATGTCATAAACAATAAGGAGGCTAAGAGGAGCAGGGGCATTTCCCCTGAAAAAAACAGAACTGCCCCTCATAGAAGGAGAGTTGGGAGGTATGTTTTAAGTTGAAGGCTAAACATACGTATCCTTGACTTCTTTCAAAAGGCCAAACATACTGTTCACCAATTATCAATTACACTGCGATAGAGCCTCCCATGTAGGTGTGTTTATACACAATCCCGTGCAGTCTGGCAGCCTAGGCAATAACCAGCTGGGATATAATTGCAGCCAGATGACGGCGCAGGGTTGAGGCCTGTCAGTGTGTTCAGTAGCTCTTTATAAATGACCCTTGCTGCTCAGAGCTGCTCATGCAAATCCAAACAAATGCAAATTCTCTGTGTAATGAAACATATTGAATAAATATTGTAATAAGGATCCACACTAAAAATGCAAAATGTATGACAGAAATGTGATCCCTCGGTGCATGGCTAGTTTCAGGGCCTCAGGAGGAGTGTATTAACTCTTGGTGTACTGGCGATAGTGATGGAACAATGCAATGTACACAAGAGATTAATAATGGGGCTCACTCGCAATCACTGTTACACAAAGAGTTGTAAACCTTTTATTCACAGACAAGTGGAGGGTCCATACATGTGTGGAGTGAAGTCAAAGGGAGGCCAAGGCAGAAAAAGAGACATAAAGGAAGAGGGACAGAAAGAAAGACTGGAAGTGCATAACACAGGAAGGGAACAGAAAATAGATGGAAAGAGTGTGAGAGATGAAGAAAGCAAAAAAAACAGGGACATCAAATTATATTGAGAAATGGGATCAAGAAAGGCGTAGAGAGGGAGATATTAGAAGCAATTTAAAGGAGGGTGCCAAAAATGGGGCATGGTCGAAAAGTTGACTTTATGACCTGAGTGTGTAGAGTTTACATCAGTCGTTCTCTACCTTTTGGATCCATGGACCAGCTGGTTACCTCCCAATGCTCATGTGCACCAGCTCCGAGCTCCATTATTAACAGGATGATACTACATGTGACAGACTCATTCTTTTTATCTAGTTGTGTACTGATTTAATAGAGTAACTTCTTGACAGATTGTCGGCACAACTGTGGACTGTGCTGTGTTTATTGAGAGGCTGCATACACCGATTACTGATCCTGATAAAGAACTTCATCGATAAGGATTATAAAGATTACAAGAGAGACTACCATACACCACTCCACCTTTTTACAAGGTTACCACTTTATCTTGTGCATTCCAAGTACAGACAGAAAGAACTGTTCATGTTCGATTATTTAGGTTCATTCTGTTTTTCCACACAAATATATATATATTTATTGGGATTTGCATTTTCTGTTTATAATATTTTGTAAAATATATACGGGATCATTCAGTTAGATTTGCGCTCCTGTTTCCAGAACCTGTGAGATTGGGGATACCACGCGTTAGTTCTACGGTTTTTGTTGTATATACATTTATATATATACATTTGAACTACAGAAGTTCAGAAATAATCGATAACTAATGGTAGTGGTCCGTTTGTTTTTATTCCCAAGGACCAGCAGATAAGGTCTCAGAGATGGGCTGTTGAGAGCCATTGATAGGAGTGAAAGTGAAATATATTATATGTTTTAATAAAGTTCAAGAGGGACAAATGGTAAAGTTTTTCCTTATGGGTACTTCAATAATGGGGTGATATTCAATTATTTAACATCTAACTCATATTTTTCTCTAGTTAACAAGCACATACATTATAAAATTTAGGATATTAAATTCAAAAATGTTTATAACTCAAACGAGTTTATTATTTGTTTATGACAAAAGTAATATACAGGTGGTCCCCGTGTTAAGGACGAAGTGACATTTGTATGTAAGTCGGATGCCTGAATAATAATATAATAATACTAAAATGTAAATATAATAATATCCCTGTACTGTGATAATAAATTACAGATACTATTGTGCTCTTTCTTTTAATTCAAATAAACATAATATAAAAAAAACTTGCACAAAAAGCCTTGTGAGCCCGTTCTTAACTAGGGGTCGTAGGTAAGTTGTGTTGTTTGTAACCCGGGACCGCCTGTGCTAAGCTATACAATGTTAACAAACTGTTAAATATTGTTGCTTTTCACCTAAATCCTATGTTATACAGTATTTGACTTGCCTCTAAATACAAAATGTTGCTACTGCTAAATCAATAGGGTAATAAAACATTAAGTATTTTTCCATGAGGTAAAACGTTGCTGTTTTGAGAAATCTACAGTAGACTATAGTTTGATAATTCTGCAAAAGGTAATTTATCTGCTCAATCTACAGTAGACAACAGATTGAAGAATCCATGATATAGATTGAAGAAGTCTACCGTAGCCCATAGATTTTATAAGTCTATAGTAGTTTGAAGAAGTCTACAAAAGGCCATAGATTTGATAAATGTATTAGCATTCTGTACATTTATCTGCGGCCTGTAACTCGAGCGACAAAAACTTGAAATTAACCCCATAAGAATTTGTGTTTGTCATTGAATTTATCCAATTTTTAATACTAAAGGATCTAACATTTAACATTTAATTCAATTATATACATTTTTTTTACGGTCAATTTATTCTGATACTAAAGTTGGACAATTAGTTTCAATCAAACTACAGTGAATGACATGATTTAAAATAAGTATGCTTATATTTATAATGGTGTATATTAATGAGGTAATATTTATCTAATGCTATATTAACATAACTGAAGTTTTTTAAATAAACATTTATGTTAATATTTAACATTTTTACAAATTTTTTAAATGCTTCTGACCTCAATATTTACATTTTATCTGACTGATATAATTGTTAGACATTATTGTTCCAATGTCTTAGTTTTTTAATTTAAATGTAAAGGCTTTACATTTTATACATACAACCTACTTGAATATATATATATATATATATATATATATATATATATATATCATTTATGCAAAATGTTAAAATATTTTTGTGGAAAATCTGAATAATTTACTGTTTTGAATAGTGATGCTGTCGATGTACTGTACTTATCTTTAGAAATGCAAAAAATAGATAAATGAAGATGTTTACACATTTCCTTTGTACCATTTAGAACAGATCTGTTAAATATACCAGAATATATATATATATATATATATATATATATATATATATATACTCAGAGGTTTTACAAGAATATTTATATATATTTATATATATATATATATATATATATATATATATTTAGATATAAACATTTATATATATATATATATATATATATATATATATATATATATATATAAATCGAAATGTGCAACGATCCTTTAGAGACTTACACAATATTGTAAATAAATGCCTCTTATAGTTTAATTTCTCTTAAGCGCCCTGATCTAGCTCCAAAAACTGTAGCGATACAACATACGCACTTATATGTAATATAATCTAAACAAACAAGAGAAAGAGCCAAAAATATAAATATATACGTATTTTTCTCTACACGGCCTCCTGCTCATTCATCATAATGTACAAGTGAAAACCTCTTTCCCTAGAGATGATAAAAGAATTGAATTTTTTCCCCCTTATCGGCCATCTATTTTCCAAGCTGAAGCTATTACTCTCTCCCCCGCGGTTGCCGGGCAACAAGAAATATTAATAGCGGCCTTTATTAGCTTAGCTGTTGCGGCCCCAGCTCCGGGACGAGAAAATTGGAAACATAAACGTGTTACATAAATCTCTCAACCTTTCAGGCTCGGCGTTAGTCTCTGTTTTCATAATGATTTATGGAAGCGATGGTTCATTTATGAGAAAAAGGAGTGTGAAATAAGAAAATGGAACATTACCCCCAAAAGACTGTTTGAAAATAAATAATTGCAGTCGAGGAGCAGGGGATGTGGAGAAACATGTTTTGGTCTATTTTTTTGGAGGAGTTTCATGAAATTTAAAAGGCCGTAATTCTTCTGGTTATTGGCTACGGAATTTTATGGCTGTATTAAAGGGTCAGTCCGGTGTAGGAGCAAAGTGACCCGATGACAGTGACATGTTTAATGTAGAGGCAATCGGTTCTGTACGTGTAACCTCTGATCAGTAGTGTTGAAAAATATTAATATTATTAGAATTATTATTAAATATGATGCTATGCAAAATTGGAACGATTCATTGAAAATATAGCTTTATTATTTTTCCGCATAAATAAAATATCTTAGGGATATTTTCTTGTGCAATGCAAAATTCAATTTAACCAATTAAAATACAGACTTTGCGTACAAGATACTGAGACTACAGTATGAAAGAAATAATATGGTTAGTTTTAACAGGTTATTGGCTAGTGACGTCATACGAAAAAAATTAAGTTTAAAATTAATTTGACATTTTGCGTTAATATTTTCACATTTCATAACCAAAGCAAATATGAATATAAAAGGATACAGAGAAATTAATGGTTTAATCCTTAAGCATATTTAGAATTCTGAAGTCACTGTTTATTATTATTTTTAATAATTCACAGAGTGAAAAATATTTGTCATGCTTCTGAATGATGGGGTACATAAACATTTTACTGCAAGTCATTTGTTCTGCACACCCAATAGCCTTGCAATGCACCTGGCTCCGAGGTGGCAGGTGAATTTTATTTGCACTACAGTACCCATCAAAGTTGGCTGAAGTAAGAGGCCGCAAGCCTTGCGCCTATTAAATTGGCCCCGTAAAGCAACCCGCCTACGACATGCGGGGTAAGGGCGAGAAAAGGCTACGGGACGTGGAAATTTGAACTGCGCACCCGCAACTCCTTTGATCTGTCAAGCCCGTAACTGTTATGTTCCAATCACGCTATTAAATTGCTAGGAATTCACTGGCGTTCAAGCACGTAACCCGCAAATTGAGCCAAAAAGCCAACGGTTACTAAAGAGGACACGCTAGTCGGTTAAAGTCCTATCCGTAGCATTGTAAATGCAAATATACACACATTACTGTACTTATAGGTAAAGGGAAAGTGATGCTAGGTATTAAAATCAATAGTGCAACATTCTCAAGCTCGCAAATCTGAAGTATAAAATACTTTATTTTCAGTTTGATTTCCGTGTTATATCGATCCCGGCAATCAATGTGTTAATACATATAATGGAACTTGCATGGATTAGAATATCATATTTAATGATTTAACAATATTGCATTATTTCTAGAATGCGGGTCCGATCGAAACTCGCAATTGAAGCCCGTAAAGGGTTGGAAATCTAACCTACATTTATTTGTGACATAATCATGACGAACTCTGTTGCCATTGGCTCCACCCAAACCCGTTACTACGGGTTTGACTAATTGATCATGTTCACGGCCGAACATCGAACGTGCAAAATAGTTTACGGTTTGCGTCTCAAACCCGTAACTCGCGGCATGGTCTAATTTAATAGCTTTGTAACGCAGCCGAACTTCAAGCCCACAGCCTTTGCGGGCTTGCCGATGCCGCTTCAAATTTAATAGGGCTATATGACCTTTTTAAAAATAGTTTCTACTACTGTGCTCTGTTTTACTGAGCGTACGACTTGGTGTGGTTCCATGAGAATATTGAAACTGATACACTCACAAGGAGCAAAGGGCCATAGCTGAGGAATTCAGGTAGGAATTGAGAATTTGCAGAGAAATCATAGGGTGCAGAGATGTTATAGGGTGCTAGGATAGAATTTGTGAGATAGAGCCCCGGATTCCAGGGAACATGAGGTTCAATCTATACATTTGGTGGCTTAGATGGTTCTTTAAACAAGTTAGTTTGCGAAATGCTGAATTTGGGACATTTTCCCTTGCAATACTCTTGCCATGTCCAGAAATATTTCTTAAATATTATACTATAAATCTTAATTATAAAGACACACATTTTTTTCTGCATCTTTCTAATTAAAGCAACATGGAAGGTTTACGAATTTCACTAGGAATATAATATACCTGCGTATCTCTTTACTTATATGTACGTTATTCTATCATGAAGTGCTTAATAGCTATTTTTCTGCCTAAAATCAAACAATGTTAACTGTTTGGGTCTGCCCTTTGTAGCTCATGAATACATAAAGTGATAAGTGCAGAGCCTATGAATGACCCCCCTCAAGAAGCATTTTGCAGAAGGTTGCCAGGGATTGGTTGCTATTTGACAAGGCCACCCCCTATACATAGAAGTACACTATCTTCATGAGCTATAGAGGGTGAAAAGCAAGTTAGGAACTATATATAAGATTTTAGGCAGAAAAGCAGATCTTTTATGCACCGTTAAATAAAATAAAGTACTCAAAAGTGATACATGTGCAAGTCCCTTTAATTTACTTATTGGTGCCACGCAAGATGGCCATTGATACCTTGAAAGAAAAGTTGCCATAGCAGCAACATTTTATTAAAACAATTTGTTTAAATTATATATTAGGACACTTGTGAAAAGCAATAAAATAACGATTTGCAATTTACAGTGAATTTGCAATTATATAGTATTCCTGTGCATATATATTTATATAACTGTCAACAGTCTATGCAGCTTTTTAGAAAATGCAGGATATATTGAATTATTTCATAAATGTAACAAGCACTGTTTAAAGATATGTACTATATTTTTGGTATATAAAAATATTCAATTTGTACAGAAATAAATACATTATTTATATTCCAATTCTTACAAAAATACAATGTTATTTGTAACACTTTCCTGTGTCTTTGTATGGAGAATAATTTCACATCCCAAGGAGCTTGCAATTTATTTGGGATGCTGCTATCAGAGACAACAGGAAAACAAAACTAATATTTGATACTTATTTTTAATATGAGACATAAACTACATTTTCTTTGACTGATTCTTCGCAGATATTTCAGCTTATTTCCTTCGTTTCTTCACTTTGGATCGAGAGCCGCCAGTGATGTATAGCTCTGGGTAAATCAACAGATAAGAATAGATTTATATGTGCTTGAAGAAAATCGAAACATCTTAATTTTTCTCAGGAAACAAGTAAGCAGAAAGATCGAGTTTATGAATGACTGAGCCTTCCACAGTAAAAATGATAAATTGTTTAATGGATCTTCCTCCATGATGTATTAGCTATAGCTTACTAAAACATGTTGGCATGGAACTTAATGCAAACTCACTGACATTGGTAGTTAATGGCTGATTGGGTTAATTAATAAAGCCTCATAACGGACTTCTGTAGTGGTCATAGAATAGGATTGCATTTCTTTCTTTATTTGTTTTAGTATTTGAAGAAAATACATTTAAAAAACCTACATGTGAACTGGCAGTGGCTAGCTGACTGGCTTCTTTCTACCCCTATTAGATGCCCAGTAGTGGGAGCAAATCTGCCCAGAAGGCTGTCCTAAAAAAATCTGATTGGTCTAGGTTGATTTCAAGAAATTATGCAGGTAAAGGATCCTTCTAGGATAGCCTCCTGGACAGATCTTCCCACCTCTAATCACATAATAGGGATTTGAGAGAAGCAGATCTGCTGTAATCCGCATCACTAAAGTTGAAATGTAAGTGCTTTATAAATGTTTTTTTTACCATTGAATTTATTGCTAATCCATTATGAGACAAATAAATGAAACCATAATTTATCAACACTACCATGATCATTTACATTTGTTTCTTAATATATATTTAATATATCAACTCAGCGAAGAGTCTGGAGGGCAGCTATGTTCACATTCCCTATAGCTCCCTAACAGGCCTCATATTTATTTAGGGAGAGTGGAGAGTAATACTGTTTTGTCATACATCCACATCATTCTGTAACTTTGCAATGCACCTACTTCAAATACTTTCACAAAGCTCCACCGTATACAAATTTTGTTCTGGATGTCGGCATGGCAGCTATGTTCACATTCTTAACTTTTTATGTCTTCCAAACTCTAAAATTCTCTCACACTCCATAGTCATTAAATATCTTCATTTTTTTTATATTGAGACTGAAACTACACAACCAAAAAAGCACTGCGGTCACCTGAGCTCAACTTGTACCTTCTCATTAAATACATTTAGATATTAATGTCTTGGTAAATTTCTATTATGTCACGAGTCTGTAGCTTCTTGGGACAAGCTCTTCTTCCTTGGGATACTGCCCTAGACTGCAAACGACTTAGGTCAGGCTCTATTGTAAAATTTCTATTTGGGGCAGCAACTATCATTATGGCACTTAAGGCAAGTTTTCCCAATATATCACTAGATTATAAAATCTTTGGGGCAATCTTGGTGGGGCAGAGCCTTTGGTGATACCACTAGCACATAACCTTTGTGTAGGGTCTCATACAGCTAAATGTATGCTCACAGAGGCAGGTTTTACACCAATAGTATGCCTGTCATTGTAGTACAAAGGCAACCACTAGGTAACTCCCATTATACCACTTGCTTGTAAGCTCTTGTACCAGGGTTTCATATCATTGTAAGTTCCTGGTTCCCTCTTTATACACAATTTTTGAAGCACATGGTGATGGGGTCAACAGTTATAAAACTGAAAATATATGAAGTATGGTCTTACACATGGAAATATCTGTGGTAGTATCTTCAGTATTTTCACCAGGACTATTGACCAAGAACATTAGCAGCTAAAGTATGTAAAGCCATCAGCATAGAAACATTTTTAGACAAAATCTTAAATTTAGGAGATTTTGCTTCTGTCGTGGAAGTTTCCACCGTGATATACTGAGGGGGGTGTGATGGTACTCCTGCTTGCTCTTCCATTGATGTTTATTGTGAGGTGGAAATTTACTGTGACAGTCTTTTAACAAAAATAAAGATAATCTACTTTTCCTGCCATATCTCTCAGGTCTTTAATATATTAGGGAAAAAAAGGAAAAATGTGTTCTGCCATTAAGAAAAAAAAAAAAGCCTTCTGCATTTTATGAAGTCAAATTCTTCTTACGAACAAACTGCAAATATAACACATCAGTCGCCATTTAAGTTTAAGATTAATAGTCATAGCACTATTTTCTAAGCACCTAAAAGTGTGATTTACCTTTATAAACTGCAAAATATATGGAGTTTGGTCTTCCATGTTACTACTGTACTGGGAAATACATGGGGTAGGACCTTCCATTATTTCACTAGACTAGTGATGGACAACATGTGACCCACAGATACTTCCCAGGCACTATCCATCTCATCGGAGTGATAAAGCATGCCCCTCTTCATCATTACACAACTAATACCTCTCTAAAACCAGCCCAAAAAAAAAAGAGGAAGCACTTTGAGGCAGGGTCTCTTTCTAATTTTACTCCTGCTCTACAAATCTCTACATGTCCTTAAACTCCCTCTAAGCCAGTGGTGGACAATCTGGTCCTATGAGGGTCGTCAAAAGTCCAGGATTTCAATCTCTCTCTGTAATTAGGCACTCTCTGCTGTAACACATCTGAGTTACTGAGGCTTTATTCTGATTGATCCACATGGGCCCTGCAGAGATAGATTTAAATTCTGGACTGTCGGTGGCACTCATAGGACCACATTGTCCAGTATTATTTCTACGCTGTGAGTCCCTCTCAACACTCAATCTTATTCTTACCGTGTACCCAATCCAGACACAGTGTCTCCCCCCTTGCAACCATTGACTTGAATAAACTCCCACTTTACATTAGATTAGTCTTCAAACCTACAAACATTTCTCATCTCCCTGAAGATCCATCTCATCCCTTTGTCTAACTAACCCTGATCCGACTAGATCCTATCCTTCCACTTCTCTGGATCCGAAATCTTGATTTTTCCTTTGCCCCGATTCATCACTGTAGCAAGAAACTCAAACATCACTTTATAATCTAGTATGTTTCTTCTGTAAATGCTTCTTTATCCTCCAGAACAGAGAGGTAATGTTTTATACCAATAAAAATATATTAACTGCATGCATGTTTTTTTCCCTGCACTTTATATCCCTATATAATTATTATTTATTTGTAAAATTCCAATATATTCTTAAGGACTAATTCCATTATAGTTTTATTAAATATACATGCATACCATCTCATGTATACTCTCTAAATCCCATCATTATGCTGCAGCATTTAAATCCATTCCAGATATAAAAGGGTTAAACCCGAAGGATGGGAGCAGAGTCTGATTCACAATTCTCTTTAATGTCACATTAGATTTATGTTCAAATATTTGTCCCCAGGGTACAACTTCATGAAATAAAACACATTAAAAAAAAGAGAATCATTTCTCTCAATGCACAGCTACGACCCCAAAATGCATTAAATGTACATTTCTTTATATTAAAAAGAGGGGAAAAGGAGAAATTCATTTTCATTTTTATAGGATGAGGGTTGATGGTAAACTAAACAGTTCTCATCTCAGCTAACACTGATTTATAGCAGCCAACGCTTCATTTGTAAAACCTAGCCATAAAACAGAAAAATAGAACATTTTCCAAGGACTGCTCAAAAAATAAATTATTTCCGAGTCCTTAGAAGCTGCTTAATAAATCCAAGCAAACCCCCTCCCCCCTTCATTTCCCACCTCCCCTCCTCCCTGTATTTTACGGACTGATTTATTCGAGTAATATCTCTGCAGGAGAATGAGGAGCAGTAAATGATCATAATCTGAAAATAGGGTCAAATACAGTAGTAGCAGAATGGGATTGTCTTCAACTGGAGCCCTAACAAGGCTATCATCAGTACAAGCCAATTTATTGTCTTTACAGGGGCAAGATGGTGTATACGTCATATCTAATATGAAGGGGCACAGACTGGCACCTTGTACAGATACGAACTAGAGGATGGGATGAATGGAGGAAGAGTAGTTATAAAGAGAGCTTATATAGTGAAATAGCAGTTATATGGAGCAATGGAGGTATAGGTAGAGGTTATATGAAAGTAGTATGGGTTATACAGAGCAATGGAGTTTTATGGAAAGAGTATTGTGGAAAGATTATATGAAGTATATTTAGCAAGAGGAGTTATATAGAGATGGTATATGACACATCAGGAGATGGTTAGATGGAGCAATATTTGTATAGAGGGGTTATATGAGTCAACAAAAGATGTTTGTATGGGAGGAGGTTATATAAAGCAATAAGGTGTTATATGGAGCAATAATTATAGGGATAGGTTATATATATGGAGCAATATGGTTTTTGGAGCAGTAATGAAGATTTTATATGAACCAATAGGCTGTTATGGAGCAATAACATTATGGGAAGAGGTGATATGAAGCAACAGGGTTCTTCACAGTAAGGGTGGTTAATCTGTGGACTTCTCTACCAGAGGAGGTGGTGACAGCGGATTTCAGGGTTATCATGGATAATTAGAGAGGCAGTATTGATCCAGGGAGAAGTCCGGTCCCCGGTGTCTGGGATCAGGTGGGAATAGATTTTTTTTTTTTATACAACTAGTTAATTAATAGTTAATCTGCATATTGCAGATCAGAGGAGATCTTAAAAGGTTGAACGTGATGGACTGAAAGTCTTTTTTCAACCTTAAATACTATGTAACAGAGTATTATACTGAGCTACAAAGTTGTTGGGAGAGGTTATATGAATAACAGAGTTATAGGGAAAAGTTATATGAAGCTATAAAATGGGTTAAAGGGAGCAATAGTTAATAGTGATATTTTATATTGAGCAATAGGAGGAGCTATAGGGAGCTTTTATGTTGTGTAGTGGTTTTTTTATATAGTATATTGAGACATGGAGGAGGTTATATGACACAAGAGAAGGGTTATATGGAGCAGCAATATGTGTTATGCAGAGAGTATATAGAGCGATAAGTGTATTGAGAGTGGTTTTATGGGTCACCATGGTAGGGTTATATTGTTTAACAGGGAAAGGTGGTGTGGAACAAAATGTGTTAAAGGGTCACTGTTATCCAAAATGTTATATCATGCATTAAATATAATAATTTAAACATTACAAAAGGTATTTTTTGGTCTGAAGGTACCAAAATTCATCTGAAGCGAGACCTAATGGGATTTCTATTGCGTCCAATGTCCTGACATGTTCTACAAAACAGGGGTAGGTAGACTTAAATGTCTGAACTGTCACAAATTGTATCTTTATTAAGATACTACCAAACAGAAGGATCAGAGGCGCATCAAACAATTGTTTTTCTTATTTGTGATACTTTATTGGTTGGTTTCTTTTATTAAAAAACTCTATTAGTCATTAAAAAAAATACTTTTCTTTGAATAAAACATGTTTTTTTTAATACCTGATAGAAATGGCTTTGTGAAAGATATAAGGAGTTACAGGAAGGAATTATAGTATGATGAGTTATAGAGGATTATTATTATGATTACTCTTTATTGATAAAGTGCCGTAGTTTTCTGTAGCGCTAAGAGGATCGCTGTAAGACACAACAAGAGTCCTGTGGAGCAGTTCCATGAAGCTCCAAGAAGAATTAGGGAAGAGAATTATCATTCATACAATTTGCTTGGCAGAGTCTGTCCCAATAATCTCCATTAGTAGACCACAGAGAGACAAAATGGGCAACAAAAGAGGTATTGACATATCACACACTATTACTGGGAGCCCCCACAAAATACAGATACTTTTTAAAGCATCACTTAATATTTTCTGTCAAAATACATCCGAGGGTCTGAGAGAGGCTGCCTTCAGAGGCAATATATGATGCAGATGACCATAAAAACTTTAGTTACTTAAATAAAAATGGCTAACAACACTAAATAGAATTTTTTTTTTTTTTGTAATCAGTTGCATGATGAACAGACTGTTTCGGATTTGCATATTTACAAAACTTAAAGATTAGTGATAGCATATAATTGTAATATAATACAATATATAATACTAGTCGTTTGTCATTTTAATAATAGATGTGTCTCTCTCTCCCCCATATGTCTTCCCCCCTCTCCCTCCCCTGTGTATCTTTCCCCCTCTCCCATTCCTTGTTTCTATCCCCCCTCTCCCTCCCCTGTCTCTTACCCCATCTCCCTCCCCTGTGTCTCTTCCTCCCTCTACCTCTCCCGTGTCTCTCACCAGCATCCCCTCCCCCCTCTCCCTTCCCTGTGTCTCTTTCCCCCTCTCTCTCTCTCCCCTGTGTCTCTCCGCCCCTCTCCCTCCCTTGTGTCTCTTTCCCCCCTCTCCCTCCCCTGTGTCTCTTTCCCCCTTTCCCCTTGTCTCTTTCCTTCCCCTCTCCCATGTCCCTCTCTTTTATTTTTTTAAGTTATTATTAAAATGCATGAACAACTGTCTATATGTTGTGTTATAAAAAAATTTATTAAAGTGAATCAATCTTTGGAAACTCCATGTTGTTGCTGTATTGATATGTCATGCATATTGATTTGCTACTGTGCTAATTATGATTACAATCTGCTTGTGTGTCTATGTAGTGGACAAAATAAAGACCTGCAATGTTATCTGGGAGTTAGTCCCTTCGTCCATCCTTTTCATGTACTCTGAACGCATATTAACATATTGACAAGTGTTTCAGAAAAGTTTTACTGTAGAGAAAAATGGAAATTCTTTTGTATCCTTCTCCTGACTGATACCTTTTAACAATGAGATCCCTCTGATGCTTTGGAAGCTCTCTGTGGACCATGGCTTTTGCTGTGAGATGCGACTAAGAAAATTTCAGGAAAGACCAACTAGAGCAGCTGAACTTTATTTGGGGTTAATCTGAGGCACTTTAAATGATGGCAGGTGTATGCTGACTCCTATTTAACACGATTTGGAATGTGATTGCTTAATTCTGAACACAGCTAAATCCCCAGTTATAAGAGGGTGTGCAGACTTATGCAACCACATTATTTTTTTTCTTCTTCCCTCTACCTAAAAGATTTCAGTTTGTTTTTCAATTGAGTTGTACAGTTTATAGGTCACATTAAAGGTGGAAAAAGTTCTGAAATGTTTTATCTTTGTCTCATTTTTTTACAGCACAGAAACCTGACATTTTAACAGGGGTGTTTTATATATATATATATATATATATATATATATATATATATATATATATATATATATATATACAGTATTTATATAGATATATAGAGATAGATAGATAGATATTTTACATAAGTACAATTCTCCTGTATATCCTATGTGTATGTATACACAAGCACTACAACATATAACAGGTGTTGTTCACAATATGCTGCAGTATGGATATCTCTTTAATGTTCTGTTCAAAGCGGCCTCTGAATCCAATTAGGTCAATGGAATAAAATAAACATGCCTTTTCTAAATGGAAACTTGGGATGCAAAGAAGCACAAAGAGAATCATGCAAATTCATGACATGCGATCCGTCCTACAAGGTTTGATTTGACAAACATGCCCCATCAGACATTAGGTCCGTTCTCTGGCACAATCACAATCAACTGAGAGCGAACATTCATAAATATGTATAGTAGACAATTACACTCCCAGGCTAAGGGCACTGTTGAGTATAGAGAAAAAATACCATGTATTATAACTATATTTTCTCGATCCATCTTTTCCTATATTGCTGGTTTCTTTTCTTCCTTTTGACACTTGTTTTTTATTTTTATTTTCAATCCATATATCATTTTCGACAAACGACCACGATCAGAGCCCCAGACGTGGAAATTCTCCAAACTTTAATTAATATTTCAGGGTCTCAGAAGACATAGCTGAAGGTTCAAAGACTATTTACGGATTGGCTGTTTAACATATATACTTCTTCCAAAACCCTACAGAAGGAAGCCCCACAACCTTATTTCCCTTCTCCCTTGTTAGGGCAGGAATCCCACTACTAGGGATAACCAACATCCCTCCTCTCTAATATAACAAAATGTGTTATATTCTGTATCTTTCCGCCTATTTCTTTACAAGAATCTAATCAAATACAAATTTGCACAATATATAACCAAATTGTTTGTTTACATAACTTTTCCGTATTGGACTAGACATTTGATTTACATATTTATGGAATTTTAGGCTGTGTTGATTTTTAATTGTATTCAAGCATGACAATATTCATAATGTTACCATTCATTTGCAGTCAAGTTTAAGTGTCTAAATCAAATCTTTTCTTTGTTTTTTGTTGTTGTTGTTGTTCTATTATGCTGGAATATTTCTGAAGGATGGCAGTTATAACTATATGACAAAAATGGTAGCCATCGTATTTTTTTACTTTACAAAAATGGTAGCCATCGTATTTTTTTATGTATAATATTTTTCAGTTGTGAGTAACACCTGCAAGATGCGAGATGCGCAAGTGTTACTCACAAGCTGCTATCTCTAAATTGCGGGCCATTGCACAAACCGCACAGTGGTGTTGTATTTGTGCATGTGGAGAGGGAGGGAGGGGGAGAATGGAAGGGGGATAGAGAGAGGAGGCAGAGAGAGGGAGATAGAGGGAGGCAGAGAGAGGAAGGGATAGAGAGAGGGAGGAAATGGGAGGGGAGAGTGAGAGAGAGAGAGGGAGGGGAAGAGAGAGGGAGGGGGAGAAATAGGGAGGGGAGAGACAGAGAGGGAGGGGAAGAAAGAGTGAGGGGGAGAAAGAGGGAAGGGGAGAGAGAGAGAGGGGGAGAGAGGAGGCAGAGAGAGGGAGGAGAGAGAGAGATGGAGAGAATGGGAGGGGAGAGAAAGAGAGGAGGCAGAGAGAGGGAGATAGAGGGAGGCAGAGAGAGGATGGGAGAGAGAGAGGGAGGAAATGGGAGGGGAGAGAGAGAGGGAGGGGAGAGAGAGAGAGAGGGGAAGAGAGAGGGAGGAGGAGAAAGAGGGAGGGGAGAGACAGAGAGGGAGGGGAAGAGAGAGGGAGGGTGAGAAAGAGGGAAGGGGAGAGAGAGGGGGGAGAGGAGGCAGAGAGAGGGAGGGGGAGAGAGAGGGAGGGGGTGGAAGGGAGAGAGAGAGAGGGGGTGGGAGGAGGAGATAGAGGGGGAGGGAGAGGGAAAGGGAGAGAGAGGGGGAGGAAGAAAGAGAGGGGTGAGGAAGAGAGAGGAAGAGAGAGACAGAGAGCACACATAGCAAACAGAGGGCACAGAGAGATAGAGAGGGGGGACAGAGAGAGACAAAGGGCACACAGAGAGAGGGAAAGGGCATACAAAGAGAGACAGCACAGAGAGAGACAGAACAGACAACTGAACATAACATATGGTACCGTCATTTATGACGGGCAAGTTACTACTAAGCAAATATAAACCTAACATTCTAAATCCTCAATCTATTTCAAAAGTCTAGATCAGAAAAATGATTTGGATTCATTTGAATTAATTTATTTGAATTGAATATTTTTTTGTAATAATTATTAATAGTGTGTTAAGAAAATAGAAGTGTTTGTATACTGTCCATATATACTACTCAAGATGAATACCAGCTGCCATAGTATTTGTGAAATTCATACAAAATGTAAAGTAATATTATCTTAACGGCTACAGCAATTGTATCCCTTAGATTGTAAGTTTGCGAGTTTCCAATCTTTGGAAACAAGAACTGTGTACATTTGATTTAAGCTCAAAGACAGGGCCCTCCATTCTTTTGAAATGAGATAATATTGTTTTTGCCCTGTACTTACCCCTGTGTAAGATTCCTTCAATAGGCTCAGAGATAGAGGTGGACAAAGCTATCTAATACTTCGGAGCCAGGAAAACATTTTTAGGAGCCATGAAGCCAAACCTTCATAGAAATACATTATATTTCTGTAAATGTTTAGGAGTCAGAGATACAAATTTTAGACTCAGGATTTTTCTATTGCAGTTTATGGATATATCATGAAGGAAGAGTAGACCATGTATAAAGCCAAGGGAATACCAAATTAGAGCTTTTCTTACCGTGGGTAGCTGGGAGGACAGGAGATGTCCTTCTTGGCTCAACATGTTGGAGACCATAATAGCTGGGAGGTCCATATTCTGGTAGGAGTAGGCTGGTATCAGGCTGTTAGGGGGGAGGCTATGACACAGTGAATGATATCCAGACTCATGGTCCACCAAGTGCAGAAGAGATGGGTCTGGCAGATTGGGAGGGGTGATTGGGGGGATCTCGTAGTCTTCATTGCTCTCGTTCTGACCGTTATACGTCTGAAGTAAACAAAATGAAAATAGTAATTTTAATATATGGGGAGATAAAAACACATTTACATGTAAAACTTACCCTAACCAGTTAAAAAATGTTGACCTTAAAAAGTTCACTTAATACACACACACACATATATATATATATATATATATATATATACTTTGAGTCTAAGTGCATAATTAAGCATGAAAAATGTTCCTCTACTGGAACCTGGAGTAATCTTGGATTTGTAGGTGTGAGTGTATGTGAGAGGCATGTTTTCAATTGTGGAGAGCTGTGGTTGCATCTGTTGATGCAACTTCTTGTTTCTCATCCAGTGAGGGAAGAAGGTGTTGTGTCAATTTCAATCTTATGTAACAAAAGTTTTCTGTTACCTCCTTCCCCAGATAGCCAAAAATCACATCCTAATTATCCCGCTCTCAGGATATGATTTAACAAACACAAAATGGATTCCTGTACTCATAAAGGAGTCTTCAAAAATTCAAATTTTAGCAAAAATGTTTCATGTCCATATCTTACACAGCTGCTAATGTTATTATAATATTAGGATTAAGTCCCACTTCTACAAATAGTAACACTTAAATTGTAGTTTTGAGCGTTATCTGTGCCTTAAAGGGCAATTTCCACTTAAAATTACGTTTCATTTATATAAATATATATTTATATATATAGACAAATTTTATGTAAAAATGATGGAACTTGTCTAGTTTGTATATAGTTTGCCAGTTACTCCTTCATATTTGTAAAGAGGGAAAGCTGCAATTAAAAGTTCCATTTCAGTCACTTACACTTAGAATGCTAAGTAGATTGGGCCATCATTTTGAAAGCCAATTCCAGAGTCAGACTCACTACAATTAAACACCATGACATTTACATTCATATTTTGCTTTCTTCAGAAGCTCACATCATCTAATATAAAATAGTTGTGTAACAATAAAGCATTTGATATTTTATAAATGTGCTCTTTCATATAAAGAGCAAGTTGTGTCGATGTGGATCTTCCCCTTTAATTAAAAGCCAATCATTTTACACTATCAGAATACATTTTCATATAATGCAAGAAGCGAAATGACAATGAAGATTCATGAAAACCGGGGTCGTCTCTGTATATATGTTGGTATCATTTTGTTATGTACTAATGTAATGAGGCATCACATACATCAAGGCAACAGCAGGTATAATTGGAATTCTGACACATACTGTAATGTAAATTAGATTAACATAATGTATACACGAGTTTACAGAGAATGTGTAGGTAGATAATTACCATATAAGATAGATATATATAGTATTGATACAAAGTAGGCCATTAATAGTTATCAATCAGTTTCTGTCTATTCATAAAGGATAATGTCACCAAAAAAGTCTGTTCTTGTTAAATCTCATAAGAAACTGGCTATTCATTGTATGAGATATTTTTAAAATGTGATCATTACATTTCTATCTATCTATCTCCATCCATATCCAACGTATCTTTAAGATCCTCACTGTGAATGTATTGAAAGTGTGAAAAGTCAGAAAAAACAAAATAATAATAAAAAACAAAAAAAAAAAAACATATATATATATATATATATATATATAAAGGGCTCCCAAAATTTTTAGATATAGATAGATAGATAAATTATGTTATGTTAGGTCATAAAAAAATAGTCATAATGCTGTCAAGCTGCTTTCCTCCACATACTGTAAATTCTTTATGCTAGCTTTCAAATGTATTAGTAGTACAGAAAATAAATTGTACATTTGTGTTCCCATTTGAATGTCTAAAAATAAGTTATAAAAACATATTTCCTGCTCAGGTTTTCCAGAGATACAGTTATTCCACTGCACTCTGGGAAACTGGGTAGGGAAATGCAAATGATCCCACGTGGCATTTCCACTTCTTAATCCAAAAAACATTTTATACACAGATTAAGCATAGTTATGTATGCAGTGCAATAACTGTATTTCTGGGAAACCTGAGCAGGAAATGTGCTATTTATTTTCTATACTATTGCACTCTTTTGCATGCCTTAAGCTAAATGATTGTAGTGGTGCATGTATGTATGTATATATATATATATATATATATGTATGTATATATATATATATATATATATATATATATATATATGTATATGTATATGTATATATATATATATATATATATATATATATATATATATATATATATATATATATGTATATATATATATATATATATATATATATATATATATACATATACATATATACACACATAAATATCTATATATACAGGGCTCCTAATTTTTTTTAGATATAGACAGATAGATGGATTGATAGATAAACACACACCAATTATTTAGGAATGTTAGGGATAGTCTTCACCAATCTCTCTTCTACCAGTTTCTAGTATGGAGAGAAATAACTGAATACCCTGAAAGCAAACATACACGAGATATTGCTGAGTACTGGAGCAATATTCCCAACAATGAAAATGCAAATCAGCCGTTATCAGCAAAACAGGAGTGCTGTCAGAGGAGCTCTGCACCACTATATAACAGCGGCTTTAATAATGCATCTATTGTGACAGCTGCACATTAATTCTCAGGAATAATTACCTCCAGGAAACCCAGGGCCAGGCTAGATTATTGCTTTATTTGTAAGAATAGAAAAAAAACTTATTTGGAGCAAAGCATATTTTGACATAGGAAATGTAAAAAAAAAGGTTGCATACATACACATATATATAAATAAATAAATGTATATATGCAAAAATAGCTATATAGGTGCAAAGTATAAAGAGGAACAAAACCTTGACCTATCAAACATATTTAAGAACTCAAAGCAAAATGGTAGATGTATATTTTTTTAATAATTTGGAGCTAGAAAATTCCACCCTTGTGTGCGTCTTTATATATATACAAACATAAACAAACTTTACATTTTAATTACTTTATTATATGCAAGTATTATTTCCTGCAGGCTTCCATTTTATGTACTAGGCCTGAATTTGTAAACTAATGAGCTATTATAGCGAATGAGAGCACTGGCAGTTGTATATGCCAAATTCCACTGTGCTCCTGTGTATTCAATCCTGCTTTAGCCACAACACATTTCTGTGCAGGGAGCAGCCAAACCAAGCTTGATTAGATAGGGCTCTATGAGCCAATAGGAAATGTACTAGTCATGAATATTATAATAAGTGGGAAATGCCGTAACTCCTGCGGCAAGGAAACATTAGAGATATATAAAGTATTTTTTTTTTTTTTTTTTTTTTATTACCGTATATACTCGAGTATAAGCCGACCCGAGTATAAGCCGAGGCACCCATTTTACCACAAAATACTGGGTAAAATTAGTGACTCGAGTATAAGCCGAGGATGGGAAATGTGCAGCCCCCTGTGTCCCTCTTTTGCCCTCTGTGTCCCCCTCTCTTTCTCCGTGTCTCTTCTCCCCTCTCCCTTCCCTGTGTCTCTTAAACCTCTCCCTTCCCTATGTCTCTTCCAACCTCTCCCTTCCCTGTGTCTCTTCCCCCCTCCCTTATCACCCTCCTCAACCGCCCTCCTCATCCTCAAACTCCCTCCCCAACCCCTTCCAACCTCCCTCCTCAAGCCCCCCATCCTCAACCCCCACCTCAAGCCCCCCATCCTCCCTCCTCAACCCACCCATCCTCAACCCCCCATCCTCATCCTCAACCCCCTCCTCAACCTCAACCCCAGCCCCCCTCCTCAACCCCCCATCCTCATCCTCTCTCCTCAACTCTCCATCCTCAACCCCCCTCCTCAACCCCTCCTCCTCATCCTCAACCTCCCTCCTCATCCTCTCTCCTTATCCTCAACCTCCCTCCTCAACCCCCCTCCTCAACCCCCCCATCCTCAACCCCCTCCTCAACCTTCCTCCTCAACAATGTGTTTATTTTGTGTTATATTTTGTGGGTTTAATACTAACATCTATTTTTTTAATTGCACATATGTTGATATTGGATTGTTAAGTATCAAATAATGTTGAAATGTCATCAGTTTGTGGTGCTTTTTGTAGTATGCTGTCACTTTAATTGCTTCTGGGGGGACCTTAGCAAGGGTTTGTGAGTGGTCTTTGGTACATGTAAATCTTTCTTCTGCTTTTTGCATTCATGGCAGTGTCCTGATCTTATTAGCAAAGGATTTGGGTGTCAGAGTGTCAGGGAGTAACTCATAATTTATTGTCAGTGCAAAACTTAATAGAGATGTATGCCTTGCTTTTCAGCTGTTTCCTGAAGTTCACTGGTAGTAATTACCCGTAGCAGTTTGCTCGCAATGTTTTAGGGGTGGGGTTTAACATAGCTAGGTAGGATTTACTCTGCAATTAGGGCATTCACAATTGCTTTTGCAGCGATTTACATAGGACTCTTATTCTTTATTGCAGGCATTATTACTACCTCTTATTTATATACAAATCAGATAATATTTATAAATCATAATAATTATGTTAATTACTGCCTCATGATGCCGTAGCCTTTTTATTACTAATTAATTATTATTATTTTCTCTTATTTATATATAAATACAAGATAATAATAATTATGTCTATTATTGCCTCAGGATGAAGTGGCCTTTTAAACTCATAAGCTTTCCATTACTGAAACTATGACATTTATAGATGCCACATTCCCACTGAATAGACTGCAACTTCCTGAGCAAGTCTCCTCTTCAGGAAATTGATAACCAGAAACCATAATGGTAGATTTCATATCAGCATAATTGCATATTAACGGTAATATATTAAACATTGTATTATTACTATTTTCTTGCATTCTGTAGTCTTTTAGAATAGTATGTTTTAAATATATGACATTAGTTTATTTTTATCACAGATTATCAGCCTTATTAAATTGTGATTTGGCCAATTGAATAGGGCTCTATATAAGCAGAGAACATATTTGTTTTACAGAAGTTTTTAGTTAGTGAACTTCTATCCAAAAGCAAGGTCTTCACTAACTAAAAACTTCCGTAAAAAATATGCTCTGTGCTTATATAGAGCCCTGTTCAATTGGCCAAATGGCAATTTAATAAGGCTGTATGCTTTTATTTAGCATTAGTCAATGTCACGGCCTCTTTCTTAGAATTCTGATTCAATAAAATCGGGGGGAGGAGCTCTTAAAGGGTTGAAAAAAACCTCTAGACAAATAATGGGCATCATATAATGCACAGCAGGGACCAAGAATGGCTCTCAAGACTTGTTGTTGTTGTTGTTGAATCATTCAGTCATATCAGACTCTACTAAATCTCATGGATGCAACACACCAGGAACATCTTTATTTCCATGGTCATGCTGTTCCATTTCGCTTTCATGGCAGAGATAATGGAATAAGTTGCCAGTACATTCTCTATTGGGCCACAGCAAACAGCTCCTGGTCTTCCAAGGTCATCTCCAATCCAAGTACTGACCAGGCCCAGCCCTCCTTGGCTGCAGGGTGGTGTGACCTCTTGGTTCCCTGACTGGAATCGAAACCCGGCCCCAGCTGTGAAAGCACAGAATCCTAACCACTGGACCACCAGGAAACCCTCCCAAGACGTGGGATGTATACAATCCTACAAGGCCGTGACTGACCACACTGGCTGAGGTGTTCTACATCTATGTTTGATTGTATTTGGATGTTCATGTGACAATGGATTCTACAAAGAATATCATGTAGTTCCAAATTTCAATTCCTCCAATAGTTTTATATGGATTATAAAATTGTACATACAGTCATGACATTGCTCTTACAAATCAATACTGCATACAAGAGCAACAGTTTGAAGCACAATTCAAATTAGGCACAATACAACTCATTATCTGTTGACTGATAAGTGTAATTATATAGATATGCCTCTTTATCAAGGAGACTGATTGTGCCATTTCCTTTCACAAGATACTCTCCGTGTTTAATGGCCTCTATCTGTGTTCATTTTCATTGGTATATATATATATATATATATATATATATATATATATATATATACTAGAATATTGCCCATCAAAAAATGATGGCAATGAAATTGTAAGGTAGCTAATGCTGTTTGGTGTATAATAATGAAATCTATAATACATTAATCAATGAATATACTTTACCTATTTTAAAGTATTGTGTTGAAAAGCTGGCAATTTGTTTTGATGTTGCTGCAGCATTAGTGGTGTGGAGCTGCTGTGTAAGCGTGGTGAATGTGTGTAGTGTAATAGTGTGCGTGCGCGAGACCAAACCGTTAGCGTAGTTGTGTACTTCCGCATTGTTCTAAAATGGCGGTAATGTGTGGTATGCGTCTTAGCGGAATATCCGTAGGTGTTTTGTGGTGTTTTGCATGTTTAGAGTGCTGTAGCCTCGTTTTCGTTTTGTTCAGCGGCCATTTTTTCTCTCGCTTAGAGAATTTTTGAGTGTCTAAACTCTTTTATTTTGAGTTAAATTAAGGTGTAACTTCATTTTTTGAGGTCCTGGATGCTCCCTCTTGCCGTAGGTAAGCTTTTTATGTATGTGTTGAGTGTATTTATTGTGTTTTTCATTCCTGTCCGCGGGTTGCGGCCGTTTTTTGCAAAGTCGTAATGAGTGGTAACGTGTCTCGTATGTTGTTTGCGTTGCGAAGTAAAGTTTGCGAGGGTCGCAGTTGCTGTGTCGTATGTTGTTTGCGTTACGACGTAAAGTTTGCGAGGGTCGCAGTTGCTGTGTCGTATGTTGTTTGCGTTACGACGTAAAGTTTGCGAGGGTCGCAGTTGCTGTGTCGTATGTTGTTTGCATTACGACGTAAAGTTTGCGAGGGTCGCAGTTGCTGTGTCGTATGTTGTTTGCGTTACGACGTAAAGTTTGCGAGGGTCGCAGTTGCTGTGTCGTATGTTGTTTGCGTTACGACGTAAAGTTTGCGAGGGTCGCAGTTGCTGGCAAGGTTCACCTTCGGCCTTTGGCGCTCCATGCCAGAAACTGAGGCCCTCGCTTTGCGAGGGCCGCGGGCTCGCTATGCGAGCCCGCAAGCGTTAGCAACAACTCGCATGCTCACAACTATATATGTGATAATCTTGGGATTTTTACATTAATAGGAAATTTAAATTAATTCTGTAGAATTGAATTACATATATTATTATTATTAGTAGTAAAATGAATTTGTGAAGTAGGATACACTTTACATTTATAGCTGTTTTGTAGAAATGTATATTAAAGGGACACCAAATTCAAGTTGTTTTTTTTAGGTTATTCTTAAAAAGCATGAAAACTGTGGTGTTATCCAAGAAGTAATGTGATGTTTAGCAACCTGTGCCGGGCCTTAAAGACAAAGCAATGCACTCTGGTACACAGAAGTGATTATTCAAGATGGCTGCATGATGTAGAGCATATCTTGAACAAGACAATATGTCCATCAAAGTGAAATGCATTGTACTCTACAAATGTAATTACACACACACTATGGTCACATTTTTTCTATATGGTCAAACTATATCAGACAACATATTTTGAGAAAATAAATAAATTGCACCTTA